>CM076569.1:570273295-570538220 GCA_034641835.2 Pinus albicaulis | reverse complement strand
TCAACTTCCAAGGGGCGTAACTTTGGCATACGATATTCATTTGATGTGTACCATACCTCGTTAGAAAGATCTATCCAAGGAATACAAATTTTTAATGAGAAACATTAGTCCATGGACCCATGTTACTCTCTATTTTCCAAAAAAAACATGGTTTAGGGCTTCAAAACGGCTCGGGAAGTTCAGGACCCAAAAAACTACTAAAAATAGTAAGCTTGTGCGGCGAAAAGCGAGTAGACATTGGTGGGGCCCCAAGTGGAATAGGCGGGTGACCACCAATATCCACCTGGAGAATTCCTCCCCCCTTAGGAAGCAATGGTCCCCATTGCGTTAAGTTCCTCCATGAGATGAGGAAATTTCTGCTGAACTTGGTCCCTGGTGAACCACTTTCCTTGGTGCGGGAGTTGGCCAGCTTTGACAACCCGATATAGTTGGATCTTCTGCTTGCGAGTGTTCTTGATTTGCATGTCCATGATGCAATCTGTGGTGGCCTGTTCCATGCAGTCTGGATTTAACTCAGTTGGTGTGAGTTGTTCTGCAATGTCCGAGGTGTCCGGTAGAGGTGGGAAGTAAGGACGAAGGCGATCCACATTGAAGACTGGGTGCAGACCAAGGAATGGTGGAATACTGAGCTCGAATGCATTGTTCCCTACGGCCTTGGTGATGGTGTACGGCCCGTATCGGAGCGGGCGAAGCTTGCGGTGGGGTCCAGTGAGGCGCTCCTTCTGCAAATGTAGCCATACTTTGTCACCCACCTGGAAGTTGTGTGGCACCCGGTGTTGATCATGGCGTTGCTTGTACTTGGATCTGATGTGCTTCTCGACATCCTTTCGAAGGTTCGGCCAATAGAAATACTTCTGCAGGATTGCTACTGTTTTCTCGACCCCGAAATGCCCAGCGACTCGACTGTAGTGTGCTTCCCATATCATCTTGGCCCGCTCGCTTGAAGGACCACAAAGGTGTCCCATGTGACATAAAAGTGCATCTTGGAGGTGAAAATTTGGAACTTGCGTACCCCCCAGGAGTGCCTTGTAAGTTTGGCCGAATTCTGGGTCACTCTCATAGAGAAGCGACCAATCAGAAGTCTCGTGCCCACAAGCGTTGAGTACAGTGGTGAGCGCCACGATCGGTGGTCGGCTGAGGCAGTCTGCAACATGATTGGTGCTACCCTTCTTATACTTGATGTTCAAATGAAACTGTTGCAGATATGTAGACCACTTCTGATGGCGATCATTCTGCAACTTCCCTTGTGTCTGTATGAACTGCAGGGGCCTATGGTCTGTATGGATGATTGTTTCCTTCCCCAAAATGTAATGCTTCCATTGTCGACAAGCTTGCACAATGGAGTACATTTCTTTGTCATATGTGGGGTACTTACGAACTGTGTCAGACAATGTCTCACTGTGAAATGCCACTGGATGTCCCTGTTGAGTAAGAACTGCCCCAATAGCATAGTCAGAGGCATCTGTCTCGATCTCAAATGGCTGTTGCAAGTCTGGTAAAGTGAGCACTGGGGCAGAACAGAGGCGGTTTTTCAGTTCTGTGAACGCCTTCTGTTGAGGTTCCGACCAAAAAAAATTTTGCTCTCGCTCCTCCCTTGGTGACTTGACTCAAGGGCCAAGTGATATGAGAGAATCCCAACACGAACCTCCGATAGAAATTAGCAAGACCCAGAAAGCTGCGAAGCTCTGTTATAGTGGTTGGGGGTGGCCAATCCCGAATGACTTTGATCTTGGCTGGATCCACATGCACCCCCCTTTCATCAATAATGTATCCCAGATATTGAACCTGGGTCATGCCAAAAGTGCACTTCTCCAAATTGGCACACAACTTGTGTTGCCGCAGTGTTTGGAGGACTTGTCGGATGTGGTGAAGGTGTTCTTCCCAAGTCTGGCTGAAGATCAGAATATCATCCAAGTACACCACTACAAATGAGTTGGTGAATGGCCGCAAGATGTCATCCATCATCCTCATGAAGGTGGCGGAAGCATTCGTCAACCCGAAAGGCATGACCAGCCATTCGAAAAGGCCTTCCTTGGCTTTGAAGGCAGTCTTCCACACATCAGAGGGTTCAATTGGTACCTGGTGATACCCAGACTTCAGGTCGATCTTGTTGAAATATTTTGCACCTTTGAGTTGGTCCAGAAGGTCATCAATCCGTGGGATTGGGTACCTATTCCGGACAGTGATCTTGTTCAGCGCCCGATAGTCAATACAGAGTCTCCACGTCCCATCCTTCTTCTGTACCAACACGATCGGGCTCCCACAGGGCGATGAACTTGGTCTGATGTGACCTTTCTGCAACAGCTCCTGAATCTGCCTCTTGATTTCATCATTCTCCAGAACAGAGCGCCGATAGATCGGTCCATTGGGTAGTGGCGCACCTGGGGTCAGATCAATCGGGTGCTTGACCTGACAGTGCAGAGGAACCCCTGTGGGTGAGGTGAATATGTCTTCGTACTCCTCCACAACCTTATCCATTTGTTGTTGTTGTGTAGAGGAGCCCTGTCTGGAGGATGTGGCCACAGTCTTCTTCTTGCCCTGGGGGCGGATCATCAGGAAAACGAATTTCCTGGTTTGGGAAATGAGCTTACTGCATTGTTTTGCAGTAACCAAAGAGATAGCGGCAGGAGGTGGTACCTCTAGTATCCTGTACAACTTATTTCCCAAAGTAACAATAGCAGCACGAGGTCGAGACTCATACACGGCATGACGCTTCCACAAGTATGGTTGTCCTAATAATACATCAGAAACATCAATAGGAGCAACGTCACATAATACCTCATCCGTGAAGGGCTTGATGCTATAGGGAAGGCGACACTGCCGGCTGGCGCGGAGATCTCGTCCTTGGTGAAGCCACCCGATGGTGTATGGATGTGGGTGAGCTGTGGTCGGCAAGCCCAACCGCTTCACGGCGTCTGCTGAAATGAGGTTCTTTTGGCTCCCATTGTCGACAATGAACTATACAGGGGAGCCCTTTACCCACATCTGGGAGTGGAAGAGGCGTTCCTCCTCCTCTGGATCTTCTGGTTCCTCCTTCTGGACCTTTGTAGTGGCAACAATGGCGTTGGGCTCCGCATCAATAATCTGTTTCCCTTTTTCATTCCCCTTTTCAGGTTCTGATTCGGAGTCAGAGCATGCATCTGACTCAGAAGCCCTCATCTCGGCCACTAGCGACTGCTTGGCCCGACACTCACTTGTGTTGTGAGTGGAGCTATTATGGAACTCACACCACTTTCCCGTGTCCTTCTTTGGCTTTGCGGTGCTGTTCTTTTCTTGTGGCTTCGATGAGTTGTCTTTAGCCACCATGCCTTGGCTCGGTCCTTTGTTCTGCGGTTTGGAAGCACCTTTCCCTTGCTTTTGATTCGCAGATCCAAAGTCTCGCTTCTTCTGCTTGAATTTCTGCTCAATCTTGGTAGCATACCGGTATGCCGTACCAAGCGAGGAGATGTCAAGGAACTCCATTTCCTCCTGAATGTATTTGTGCAGACAATTGCGATACTTTAGCACCAGATGTTTCTCTGAATCTTTGATACCCAACTTTGTGCGCAGGGTATGGAACAGATTCGTCAGCTCATGCACATCTTGATCCCTTTGTTGTCGCAGCGTGGTCCATTGTATGTACTTGTCCTCATAGCTCCCCCCGGGATAGTACTGTTCCTTGACGGCGTCTCGGAAAGAATTCCAAGTTGGTACGGCCGAGAACAGAGAGGGTTCTGTCTGGTCCTTGTTCTCACAGTAGGTTTCCCACCAGTCCTTAACATGGGGGGTAGCTTTGAGGAGTGCAAAAATAATCTTCTCCGGTCTGAAAAGTCATGAACCGAGAAATATCCTTCTAACAGATTCAACCATCTATCTATGGCATCTGCGTCTATTTGACCCTCAAATATGGGAATGTCAAAATTTACTTGTACCTTAAAAGGAGTCGCACCTCCAGAGTGGCTGCTGGATGCAGATGCGCCACCGGTGGGCAGCCGTTGAAGGATCTTGGCAAAGTTAACCATCATCACGTTCCTTTGTTTTCTGAGGGCCTCCTCGAGCAATATTTTGATAGGATCTCCTGCTCCCTCATCTTTCTTTTCATCCCCCATGAGCGTCCGTCGGGGTTTGCGAGGTTGATCTTGCAAAGGTTCCACCAGATCGAGCCCTAACTCCTTATACCCCGACCTCGTTGGGGACATGCAAAGAAGGATCGAGAAAAAGCAGACCGCTCTGATACCACTGATCCGGATTTATGCAGGAACGCAACAGAATAAACATATAAACATAAATACAGAGATGCGGCGGAAATAACACTTCATTTCATTAATATCAAAGAACTGAAATTTTCTTACAGACAGAATGGAAATAAAACTAGCTAGGGCGCTGGTAGCTATCTCTGAGAAGAGATGTGGTGGCTACAGGCCTCTGAACTGAGTTACAATGAGGCTCGAGGGCCTATTTATCATTTAGAAACAATGGGAAATCCTAAACGGCCAAAACCCTAACCCTAGGAGATGAAGCGCCAAAACTATGGGCCCCGTTTGGGTAAATTGGTGTTTCAACTTCCCAGGGGCGTAACTTTGGCATACGATCTCCGTTTGACGCGTACCATACCTCGTTAGAAAGATCTATCCGAGGACTAAAAATTTGGAACGGGCAACATTGGTCCATGGACCCATATTGCCCTCCGTTTTCCCAAAAAACGTCGTTTAGGGCCTCAAAACGGCTCCGGAAGTTTAGGACCCGAAAAACTGCTAAAAATAGTAAACTGTGCCGAAACTGAAAAACTGAAATAGACAATGGTGGGGCCCCAAGTGGAATAGGCGGGTGACCACCAATATCCACCTGGATCAGGCTCTTTGCCTTTCCTTTTCTTTGTTGGCTCTGTTTTTTCTAAAGGCACCTTTGGCATATTTTCAATTGGTTGTTGTGATTTGGTGACATGCTTCCTAGGTTTGAAAATAAAACTTGGTTCCTCTTGTGTAAAATCTAATTTATTGGCTCTCTTTCTCTTCTTTTTATTTTTTTCCTTTTTCATTTCTACAGTCTGAAATTATGGAATTTATTCAATCTCAATGGCCTCTAGGATATCAGATAGTTTTACATTCCCTTTCCTTTGACTTCTAGTCATCTTTATCTTGATGTGTGTAGAAGTTTTTACTACTGCCACAGGTTCTGCTACATGTTCAGCTACAGGTTGTGCCTCTGAATTATTTTCTTTCCTAGGGGTTATTGGTTGGGACTTTGGAGTTTTCCTAGGGGTGGACGTATCTAACTCATAGCCACTTAAAAATAGAAAGGTGAGCCAATATCTGTTCAACCTGTTTAACTCTTCTACAACCAACAATTTAATAAGGACATGATGGAAAACATAGGTATTACTAGCATCAAGCTTGGCTTGGACCTTGTCATCCATCTTTCCCAAACTTCTATACAGATAAAAAGGAATGTCTAAAGGTTGTTTACCTGTGAAATGCAATATTAATTTGAAATGGTATTGGTAGACCATGTTGAACCTGCATTCACATGTGAAGTACTTCTGGATGACCATCGGGAGTTTAGAAAAATGTTTCTTTGAGGAAATTTCTAGAGATGCCTATACTCATATTTATCCCTTTGTGCTTCCTTAAGAAACTCATCACAATTCAGAAGTTGAAACTTCTGCACTTTAAACCACATTTCTCGATTCCTTGGGATCTTTGTAGCATGGGAAATGGTGTCAGGGGACACTGCAAATTTTAGCATGCCTACCTTAGATTCTATCCCTGTGAAATTAATTTCAAAGTCTTTGGTAATCTATCCATGGTAACCCTATAGATTCTGATAGAAACGAAGGCACCCTACGCTAGAAAATGCTTGAGTGAAAGCATGGTCCTCCACCAATAGCTTCATATCAATTGGTTCATACCTTACAACTGAACCTCCTTTATATTTATTCCTTTGTATCGTGGCTTCAACATGTTGAGAGAAACTTCTTGCCACCTGCAAATTATCCTGAAGACAGCTAGACCTGCTATTGACACCAACAGACCTTCCTTAAAGAGAGCAAGACCAAATCACAAGACAACAAAACCGATATTAGGAAAACAAAAATAATTTGAATGACAACAAGACCGAGGTTATGGCAACAAAACTAATCTAAAATGGAAAGAGAATGAAATAGGAATGAAGTTATACGGTGTGAGCGTTTTGGGAATGATGGATAAAGAAAAATAGCATGTATTCATAACCCACCGTGACTCTGACCATAACCCCTTTTTTTAAATGTACCTTTACGACAGTCGCTGAATTTCTTTGAGGGACAAGTGTTCGAAAAGTCATATCCACTACGGAAGTGTCAGGAAATTCCCTAGCAAACCCTCGGTTTCCTTAACTGAAATTGCTACGAAATTATGTAAAACTGTCAAAATTCAAATTATGACTAGATAAGCCCGAGACACATGGATGTGGATTTTAACCTTTATGATAACACCCCACTTAAATTCACAATGACCCTACAAACTCACTTAATTATGACAAAAATGACCTTTGTACATGAACTTTATTTTGAGAAAATTCAAAACCCTAAATAATTTAACCAATTGACTCAAAGGCTAATCCTAAGTGTTATTTTGGATAGTACCTACCATATATCACACTTAATATCATCAATATTCATGTATTAGCATATTGAATGAATGTAATTCCATCCATTCTCATTAGCATCTCATTGCTAAATGAAAACCACACATATCACATGTGTGTTCTCATACACATGTATAAATAGATAATTAAACTAGATAATATTCTCAAACTCCAATTCATAAATAATACTTGTTCATAAACACAAAATGAAGTATTACATGGAAGGTCAACTTAACAACCTATAATGGATTAAGTTCAATTAGAAGATTGTGATTTTTAAAAGGCCTTTCAAAGGCAATATTGGAACCAATAAAAGTAATTCTCATATGATTTTATATTATGGGGGCTACTAATTTAGGGATAATTTCTTTGTTGAGAGTTCCAAATCTATGATTTCCTCACCATGGAGAGCTAAAGTCTTAAAGAAACTCTTCTAATTTTATCCTTTGGCCAAATCTATGCGGGCATAGCTAGGAGATCTTTCCAATCATACCTTCCAAATTCCATTAAATGGAAAGCTGCACTATTGGGGGATACGTTACCTTTGAAAATTAATTTCAAATCATTTTATTTGTTTGTGTGACCTAAAATGATGTCTCCTCCATGGAATAAGCACACCGACGTTATATTTTACAAGGACAAGCCTTGTTATACTTTATCCTAATATGATTGTCAATTAACACATCTTTATGTCAAGCTTGAATATCATAGTATAATTTGGAAAATAAGAATAGACATCAACCACCTATATTAGCTTTTGGAGTGCCTATGATAGTGCCCCTTGTATGATGACTTGGGATGCACTTACCCCCTTTAAGGATATATCATATAAATCACAATGGAATTTTTTGACCTAGGATGGAATATTGATCAAATAAATGCAAGAGTAAGTGTGCAAAATGCCTCTTTCCTTTTCCCCACGAAGAAAATATTTCTAATCCTCTCCCTTATTGTCTTGTATTATTCCAAACATATTGTTGTTGGATATGGATGGGAGCCATCCACTTAGTATTGACCTATAATGACTAGTTAGGGCCCTTGCTTGAGTAATTAGACAAGTCCCACATACTACATACATTACTTTTTAGTGTTTTATGTATCATTATATAATCCATGTGGTACATTGAACTATACTACTTTTTTAATTTCAACATTATACCCTCAGTTGGTTTTTGTCTCCTTCTTTCTCTTGATGATGGTAATTACAAATGTAAGTCATCGATAAAGCAATTATTATTATTTTTTATATATTAATACTTAAAGGAATCTTTAATGTTAAAAATAACATAGCAAAACTTGAAAAATAATCAGTTATATCTTATTGTTTCGGTTAAACATGGAAGAAGCTTCACATGGGGATAAACTTTAGCCATGGCATCCCTAAGTTAGTAAGCTCTTACAATTGCATACATGGTTCACACAAATATAACATAGGTATTTTATAAGAGCCAACCTTGAAAATTGCTTTATGCTTCAAATCTATGGAGAAATCTATCTAGAGGCAATCATAATAGCTTCTTCAAATACATGACTAAAAACTCTAACGATTAATTATTGATCTCTTAAAAGATTATATTCTTTCCTAACTACTTTAATAGAATACATTTAAAATCCCTTTATAAAACATCATTTTACCCCTACAATTAAAATGAAACATAAAGACAATGATTTATTTATCCAATTAATTTTTAAATTATTCTTCATCATTTTAACATTATAAAACTTAACCACAATATTTTTGTCCTAATAAGACTCTTACACAAGTTTCGAGGAAAAAATATTCCTTCATGTGTCCATCACTCTCTACTCTCTATTAAATTATGAATGTTAAATAACACCTTGTATTCTTAATAACCTGAAATTGCTATTACTTTCATTGAATATTAAATAGCACCTTGTATTCTTAATAACCTGAAATTGTTATTACCTTAAATGCTTATTATTTAAAGTGTTTAACTCGTTAAGATATCGATCAAGTACCTTGTGGTTTATACATATGAACTTATTATAATTGAATATGATAGGGCTTAACTCCTACACCTTTAGGGAAAGGTATATGCCACATTCCCCCACTGTTTAATTGGGATGGCATATGTGCGTTTAACTTTCCATACTCCTCTTCCTTTATAAATTATGCTTTTCACAAAGACAAGTTCGATGCACTAACAAACCAATTTACCCTCGTATATTCATACACGATAATTCAAATACGTTATCAACTTGAAATAAATGAAAGTTACCATACAACTAGTTCTTCCTTTAGATATTTATGTTTTTTTTAATGAACAAATAATAAGTTTATGAATTATTTCAATAATAAGTTATATTAGTTTGTTTGTTTTTATTTATTTATTTATTTAAATACTCCTGAATAATATCATATCATGAGATTGTTGTCTCAACCAAAATACTATTTATAATTTCATGTTAATGGGAAATTTAAGTTCATTTTTCATTTTTGATATATAATGGTATTTTAATATATATTTTCAAGATTGTTTATATATAGTGAGTGAAAATAAATATGATGTCAAATAAGTTTGATGAATAAATTACTTAATTTATTTTAATAGGATTGGTCAGTATATATTTTTTTGAATTTTTTGCAATTCTTCTTAACATTTAAATATTTTGGACAAATTTTAAAGGCATGAAATTAGCACTCTAACATATTAAATATGCGAAATTAGAAATTTAACATAAACTAAATACTTGCAAAATTAGAAATCTAACATAAATTAAATACTTGCGAATATAGTGTTAAAGATTAATATGAAAAATTTCCACAACATTCTATAACCATGTTACCCAAAAAGCTTAATACGTAGAAATGCAATATTAATGATATTTGATAAGGAGGAGACAATAGTAAGCTTCATGGAGAAGAGAGTAGCAAAACACCTCTTCAATATTATTGGTTTCAAGTGGTGAAAGTAAAGTTCTCAATAATTTAGATAAACTTTGTGAGGAAGAGAGTAGCTAGATGCTTCTTCAATCCCAATAATTTCAAGTGATACCAAATAAAGTTCTCATTAATTTGGAAGAGGCTCTATTTTAAAGAAAGGCTAATGTAGTTCTTTTTGCATCATAATATTTTTGTTTTGAAAAACATGCCAAGTTATGTTCCAAAAAAAAGTATTAAAGTCTTCATTAACATATGCTCTGAGTTGACCTTGCCCCCCAAATTCAATCTCACAAAAATAAGCATATATAAAGAACAAACACAAACTTCAACAATACCTCCTTCATGGACTAGTGCTAACACTCGTAACAATGGAAGGGGTTCTTCTCCATCTGTTGGCAAGAAAAGAGGTCTCAGGGTCGAGACCCAGGTTCAGGAGGGAGGCTAACAAGGGTTTCCGCAGTAGTCTAGCACAATAGAACAACACAACATGAACAAAGCTATCCTATGGCTCCTACTCCCTGATCTATACTGAGCCAAACTCCTTTCTCCGCTGGCCGGCTGCCTATTTCTTCCATTTCCAGCGCGACTGAAAGTCTTCCCTTCCTTTCCGCTCAGCTATTTACTGGTTTTCCCTGATTATTGGGAATTCCACTGATTTTCTTCTGCCACTTCCTCCTACCATTTGTGCCTGCTTCTGCAACAGCCGTGCCACTTGCTCTTCAGATCTCCGCAACCATGACAACTCTCTGTCTACCATGGTTGCATTCCGCCACATGTTCTCTGCAACACAAAACTGTTTAATTTCAAAACAAGGGCCCCAACAGGCCCCGACCACGTCCTATTGACTCGTCTTGAGTCGATTGTTTCCTGCTGCCTCAGTCTCCATAGGTTTGCTTGTCTCCGTGGCCCATTCTGTTTGCTTCCTTTCTTCTGCGTGTCCAAACAAGGGCCTCAACTCTGGGACCTTTGAGATTGCAGATGTTTTTAGCTCTCAGGAGCTAGAAATGGCCTGCTGCCATCCCTGAATGAGCAAGTCCGTTTCGGTTGTGACCTAGGCGGCTTCCTTCTCTCCTGCGACAGCCGATAGACTACTGAAGACATTATTGATCTAAACGTTGGCCTCGGCGACTATTTGTTGCATTTCTTGTGCAGTGGTATTCACTGCCTGCCTGAGCTCTCGAATGGTTTGCTTGGCTGTGGTTGAATGCTCCTAAATTTGTTGTATCTGGACTTCCAGCTCCTCCGCTTGAGTGTACAGTTGGTCGAGTCCGTCCGGGTCTGTGGCTTCCTGAATCTCTTTTGATATCTATTGTAGTTTTGCTGAAACAGGCTCTGACTTCAAGGTGAGCGATGTTGAACATTCATACAGACCCTTCAGTAGGTCATACGCTTCCTTTTCTACAATACTCAGAACTTCCTGCATCCTGGCTACCTGTGTCTGTCGCTCTGCTATCTTCTCTGTATAAATGATTGTTGGGTCCAGCAACGCAGGCCTAGTCTCCAATGTTGCCCTCAGTTCCTTGTTTTCTTGATTGAGGTTCGAGCAGGCCACTCGGACGTGAGTGAACCGTCCAACTATATCATCTTCTGCTATGTCACCTGGTATCTAATTGTTGTGGGCTATCACCGTGGGCCAGAGATCCTGGAAGAACTTGGTCACCATGTGTAGTTGGCCCTATAGTTGGCTCTTTTCTATCTTCAGCTGTTCACGCTCTTCAGTAAGCACGATAATTTGTACATGTTTCTACTCGAATCTCTGCTGAAGCTCAGTGTGAAGCCCTTAAGCCTGATGTGTTGCCCGCTGGATGAAATTGTATAATTGCGCCATGACCTAGGTCTGCATGCTTTCAGCTCCGGAGATATCTTGATTCGATTGGCGCTCTTGAAGCGGCTGACCGCTTGCAATGGACCTTGCTGAATGCTCTTATGGTGACTGCGGTGGGGTTGGTTGCGGTGGCGGATTACTAGGGTTACCCATGCTTATATTGGGTTGCACTTGCTGAAGTATCAGGTTTGAGTGTTGAAATGGATTCAGCTTTTCAGTCGAGGTTGTTGTATCTTCGGTAAAAGGTGTCCATCGGCTTAAAATTTCCTGGAAAGAAACATGTTTGACTAGGGTTTGGTTAACCTCGGGTACCACTGCTGCACCAGAGTTAACCTCCGCCTCAGCGTCTACGTTTGTTTTAGTTTGTACTTTGACTGGGTCAGATATGGTGGATGATGTGGAGGGTGTGTGGGATGGATGCTCTTTGGAGGTGAATGAGGTGGTGGCTGATGATTAGTGAGTGCGAGGAGGTGATATACGGACATTTAGAAAAGAATAGGGGTTTATTGGGGGTAGCTCTTGAGTCATTTGGGGCTCTTCTCTAATTGGGACCCCCGTGTTGCGTTTGATCTTCCCCTGTGAGATCAACGACTTGGCTGGACATTGTGATTTTTGCCTTCTTGGCCTTGGGTGTGGCTACAGGTGGCTTTGAGGCTTTACTCTTTCTGACGAGAGCCGTGGTTGCTACTAGTGGTGAATTAAACAAATTCAATGGTATGGTGGTTCCTAGAGGGACTACGATGGAAGAGGATGCAACATTTGCGGCTTGAAATTCTGTAAATGTGGGAAACACAGAAGAATCACTCGTTAAGGTTTGGACTACCCGGTTAAAGCTCTGTACCTTTGTATTTAATTGCTTGATGACTGGAGTTAGTTGTAGCCGCGACATCCTAGCCATTGCTTCATCTGTTGTCTCTCCTGGCAATGGATCCGGTAGCATGCCATCAAATGAATAGACATAGACTTCGCTTCCGATCTCCATTGCTACTCCTGGCCACGAGTATACTTTTGCGTGAAAATCCCGCTCATCGATTTGAAATTTCAACGGCCTCATCTTAAAGGTCGATTCCGGCACACATGCTGGCTAGATATAGGTTTGCTTATGGTTAACCCAAAACCATACTTGCGTGGCGTAACTATCCAGCAAGGTCCTTGGAATCCTTTGTTGGCTTATCGCGACATCCATCATATGGATGTACCAGAATTTGAACACCTCCTCGTTTACCTCCTTAATGCTGGGGTCCCCTGATGTTTTCCAAGGTGTGAACTTCATTGCAAGTGGGTGGCCTGCTGCCACTTCCAGAGGTTGCCTGATTCATGGAAATTTCCATTTCCACATGGCCAACGCCATTATAAGGTAACCATAGATGAATCCCATGGCTCTCCTATAGTTTTCCTCACATGCTTCGAACAACACATTAAGAAAAAACGAGCACCAGTTCAGTTATGCCCCCTGAAGGCAATGCTCCGCAACTGATATAGTGTCTAGTGTACACTTCCCTTTAGTGTAATGTCTCATCGTTTTTCTTACAATAAAGTAGCAAGAAAACTTGATCTTTGGGTTGTTGATTAAGTCTATCTTGGCTCCTTTTCCCCCTCTCTTGGTGTCGTACTTCCGGTAGTAGTCATCATCCCCTCATTTCTTTGCTCTCTTGGACATAGTCTGGAAAGCCGTGGAGACATCTCTCCCTTCCTCTGAAAACCCAGTCAATCTATGAATGACTTCCACGTGAATTGGGATTTCTCTTCCCATCCATAACGATCCATTATGAATTATGCTCAGCAGAAACTTGGTGCATTGCATTGCATCCCTTGTAGTGCTGAAAATTGGCAGGTTTCTTAGGTTCAGTATGGTGGACTGTTGAACACCTCTGAACTCTGGAAGTATTCTAGCTGCTTCTTGTCCCACGTATGTTGCATAATTATCCATGTAGATCTGCTTCTTCATTGCTGGAAATTGGAAGGAGTCTATTAGGTTGGTATCAATCAACGAGACATTATCATATTTGCCTACCAGGGATTCCATCTTTTGAATCCTCTCATCGAGCTCGTGCTCCACAACTGTTGGCGCTACCCTGGTCATTTTAGATCTTCTCTGGTACACTTGTAGAGTTGTTCCTCTTTCCTTATGAATTCCTGCTTCTGGACACCCTCCTTGCTCTTCCTCTGGTGATGTTACCCTTGCTACGCTTGCTGTTTTTGGTTCTAACTCAGACTTCTCTGGCATTCTCACGCTTTCTTTCATGCAAGTTATGTAAGTAACCGGCATGCATGAGGTTGATAAGACCCCATAACTAATTAATTTTCTTTGCCTTCCCTCGTGGCTATAATCGTGTGATTAGTTACCGGGCTGAGGTGGGTTCTGAAAAAGCTGACTGTGGCTTCAAGTTTTGGGTAGATGTGATGGGTGATTGTTATGGCTTATTATGGAAAATTTATTGCAGTATGGATGATGCTAATTATGGAAATTATTTTTCAAATCTCGGTAATCCTACGGACTGACATGGGTACTATGAGTAATGATGATGGAATGATGTTCGACACGCTTTTCCTTCTGACGTGGATGAAACGCTGGACACTACCCCTCTAACCATAATCGATTGCGTTGAGGTCTCCGCAACGCAACATTGAATTTTTCTTGTGCTATAAAATATCTTTATTTGGAATGCTATCTAGGCTCTTCTCGGGTACAAGAGAGTTATTGGCTCTATCTGATCTAGTCTAATCTACCCTACTGACTCCTCTCGGTTACGAGAGTTATTGAAAATGAAATGAGGAACTTACTCATAGTAGGGTTTCAGACGTGTGTCGTTCACCCATCCTTGTAGTATCTGGTTGTCCAGTTGTGCTAACCGAAATGCTCCCGAATCTTTAATTTCGATTACATGGTATGGTCCTAACCAATGAATTTGCAGTGTCCCTGAGAAATTTTGGTACTTACTATCATAGAGTAAAACTTCTCCGCCAACCTTGAAAGTTTTGTGCTTGATATGGCGGTCATGCCACTCTTTTTGTCTTTCCTTCTAGACAGTTTGGTGGAATTCTACTAAAAACTTATCTTCTTCCAATGCCTGTAGTTCTTGTAACCTTTCTTTTAGCGAGTCTTCCTCTGATAGCTGGAGTGAGGTTGCGATTAGAATACTGGGTATGAAAAACTTTGCTGGTACTACGGCTTCTCTCCCATATACCAATTGGAAACACATTTGGTTATTGAACCTCTTGACAGTCGTTCCGTATGCCCACAAGGTTGTTGGTATACGTTCGTCCTAGTCGTCTCGTTGAGCATTATAGATTTTTTTTAAGCCCTTCTCTAGGATTTTGTTGAATGCCTCTACCATACTATTGGCTTGTGGATCGTAAGGGCTGCTCTTGTGATGTTTTACCATGAAGCTTTCGAGCAGGGATTTAATGGTAGCATTGATGAAATGCGTACCTTGATCACTTATCAGACTTTTCAGGCAGCCAAATCTACTGATTATGGTTTAAAATATGAACCGTGCCACTGTTTCGGCTGTGTAATCCTTCACTGGCATTGCCTCTACCCATCTTGTCAAATAGTCTGTTGCTGTGATGATATACCGGGCATGTGAATTTCTTGCAGTAGGTGTAATAGGGCCTATAAAATCACCTGCCCATTTTTCAAATGGTTGCAGTTCTTTTACTGGCTGCAGTGGAAGCTTGTCTCTATGCGATGGATGTCCCGTCCTTTGGAAAACATTGCATTTCTTTACGAATGACTTATTATCAATGTGTACCGTCGACCACCATAAGCTCGCCTGTAGTACTTTCCTAGCCGTCAGTTTAGCTCCTACATGTCCTCCCGCAACTCCAGAGTGGCACTCCCATAGTATGGCTTCCCTCTCATGGTCCAGGACACATCTTTGTAAGATTTGGTCCAGCCCCATCTTGTACAAGTTTCCTATGATGAGCTGGTACTCTGTTGCTCGGACTACTAGGTGTCTTTTTTGTATTGCGGTATATTCTTTTGGGCACTGTCCTATTGTTAGGTATTCTGGGATGGCTTTTACTCTAAAAAGATCAGCGTCTGGCAGCTGACCATCCAAAGATCCTTCGTTTTCTCCGTTTTCAAGCCTTGAAAGGTGGTCTAGTCCCACGTTCAGTCACCCAGGTTTGACTATCACCTCGAAGGTGAATTCCTGAAAGAGTAGGATCCATCTGCATATCCTTCCTTCTAAGACCGGTTTGTTTAATAGGTACTTCAAAGCTGAATGGTCTATAAAAAAACTTGAACATACCTCCCAACAGGTAGTGGTGGAACTTTTGAAGGTAATACACCATATATAATGCTTCTCGCTCTTTCGTGGTGTATTTTCGTTCCGCTGTTGATAATTTCCAACTTGCAAAGTACACTGGGTGATCAACTGTAGTGTCCCATGTTGGGCTAGAACCGCTCCGAGTGCAATACACAAAGTATCGATATGGACATGAAATTTCTTGTCACAATCCAGATGAACCAATATTGGCGCACTCACCAATTTTTCCTTCAAAGTGTTTAGGGTCGTCGCGCAACTCTTTGTCCAGTTGAACTGTTCAGATTTCCGCAACAGCTTCTCCAATGGGGCTATTATCTTCGCGTAGTTGCGGATGAATCACCTGTAGTAACCTGTATGGCCTAGCAGTGACCTTAATTGTTTCACAGTTTCTGGAGCCTCCATGTTGATTATCACTGCTACCTTTGCTAGATCCACGCAAACTCCTTGTTTGCATACAACTTGTCCTAGCAATGTTCCAAACGGCACCGCAAATATGCACTTCTTTAGGTTCATTGAGATCTGTAGTTGTCTACACCTATCAAACACAATTCTCAATAGCATTGCATGGTCTTTTAATAGGCTATATATGGTCCAGTCGTCCTTATAAACCTCCAGGAATTTGTGGATGTAGTCGCGAAATGTTGCTATCACAATGCGCGAAAATACTACTGGCGCATTCTTCAAACCGAATGACATTACATGATATGCGAAGGAGCCCCATTCGGTGGTGAAAGTTGTATTTTTCTTATCTTCCTCAGATATCCTTACTTGATGGTACCCTGATAACCCATCTATAAAATAATACGCCTCGTTCCCCTCAACATTTTCTAGGACTTCGTCACTGAATGGGGTGGGGAATGGATCATGTATACAGGCAGTGTTCAAGCTCCTATAGTCAACACAGACTCAGATTTCTGCCTTATCCTTTTTTCTTTGTATGACTATGGGACTTACCCATTCTGTTTCCTCCATCGAGAAGATTAACCCTGCCTTTAACATTTTGTCGATCTCTTCTTTAAACTTTTCCTTCACCCTTGGATTCGACCGATAGGGTCTATGTTTGATTGGTCTTACATCGGGCTTTAGAGTTATACGCATTTCTCCCAGGTCCCCTTTTATTCCTTTCAATTCTGCTACGGACGATGGGAACAAGTCCTCATATTCTTGTAGTAGACTGAATATTTCCTTAGTCGTCTCAGCATCCCAGTAATCCCCAATTGATGCCATTTTGGGCTTTTCTTCGGTCCCAATGTTCATTTTCTTGGTTTTGAGTGGTAACAAATGAATTCCTTCAGTTTTCAGGTCTTCCTGAATATCCCTCTCCCCCTCTGTTTCTTCAAAGTACAGATGTCTAAGTCCCTCTAGATCATCATCATCCATTTCATAGTATATCTTTTTGCATGCTACCAACTGCCAGATTCTTTGGTTCGGGAGTGGTTTCTCATCCTCCTCCTGATTCTCTAGGAAGAACATTACCCTTTTAATGGCCTGTAACTCTTGGGTGACTGGTTCTTCTCTTCCTTCAAATAAGAAGCACTGTGTAAATTTGCTTGTAACTTCTTGCCAAGTGATATTTCCCCTTTTCCGTTAGGTACCAGGCTTGTGGAATCACATCCAGTGAGTGTATAAACTTGTGGACCCACAGTACCTATGGGTATCCTACATTGTTCCATTGATCTTCACACTCTTTCAAATGCTTTCTAGGATCTGAGTCCCCTTGGAATTTTTGAGTGCATTGTGGTCCTTCTTCTTCTTTAAACCTGGCTTTCAATGCTGTTGCAACTCTGTCCCATCACAACAGTGAGTTGTGGTGGTTACTCCACCATCTTGCAGATGTGGATTATAAGGCTATGTCCATGAGTGGGACCCTATGATCCTCTGGTACTTTATCTTCTATTTTGGTAAAGAAAGTATTTACAACGTTCATATCGGATAAAGTTGGGTAATCTCTTACCTCAGTTCCGATCCAATTAATTCTTCTAATGGTGGCGCATCTCCTTGTGTAAGTCCCATATCCCCCTTGCTTCCAATCATCCCAAGCTATCTCTGAGCCCAAGTATGAGCTTTTAATGCTTCTCCAACTTACATATCCTCTCACCACCGAGTTGATGTAATCTTCCCTTATTCCTGCAGTCATTTGATAAAGATGGTCAAGAAGCTGATCATCTTCTCTGTTATCAACAGACTCTGTGTATTAGGGACATTGATACGGGTCGAGCGGCTGGGTGACTCTGACCTCTCCATCCTCAAATATCATCAGTTCCTTCTTTAAATCTATTATTGCGTAGTTTTCAAAAGCCCAGTCGATCCCCAGTAATGTTGGATAGGGATCTTTGTCTCCCATAATGTCAATGACCTCAAATTCCGTGTATGTCTTTACTTCCACAATGTCAACTTTGACCTCCTCCAGTCTGCCTATGGGCACAATGCAGTATTGGTTCGCCATACGGAGTTGAATTGGTGAGTATGTTAGCATTGTCTTCCCCAATGCTTCCCATGTTTTTCTCAGCAAGATATTTACATCGGACCCCAGATCAAGCATTGTGTCCTTAATTTGGAATCTCGCAACTTGAGTATTCACCTGGAACTCTTTGCATGTCCTTCTCTTATTCCTCTTCACTCTTCGTATATATTTCTGTGTTGTGTCAGTTGACTCCCATGGCTCTATGGCCTTCTGCACTACTCTTTCCAGGTTTTTCTTTAATTGTTCCAACATTGGTGCGTTGTTAACACTTTTTAGAAATAGACAGAACCATTCTTCAATTGTAGTACCTGAACTGGCTTGGTTCTCATCATCTTCTTTGGTTTGTGGAAATTCAATTCCTTTGCTTCCCCTCAGCTGGGCAAACGTTTCCATTTCTTCTTGAAAGAATTGATTCTGTCTTTCTGGCCTTAACATTGGCTTTGGAGATGTTGGCCTTACCAGTTTTATCGGGTCCATAATTTGTGCATCTTCCCTGGTTCTTTTACCTCCCCTTGTCACTATGGCCACGTTCTGCATGGCTTGAGCCTCTATTATTCTCGGCTCTGCATTTACCAGATTTGTTCCTCTTTTTTTGGCTCTTTCTTCCCATCTTTTAATGAGCTCTGGGCAATCCTCTGTTGCGTGTGTGTTAACCCTGCACTGAGAGCACCAGGGTCTTATAAGAAGTGGAAATTCCCTAGCTACATGGCCCTCTTAGTCACAATTGTAGCATCATATTGGTCCCCTTCCTCCCGCTCTGCCTCCTCTCATGCCTCCTCCTCGTACTCTGGGAGCCTCATTGTTGTGAAAACAACTCCAAAAATAGAAGAAAAGAGATATCAACGCCTTAGAAATAATCCACTTCGAGGGGGAAACCTCCAATACATTACATTAATGAACAATTCCTGGATGATACAAATGACAAAACCTCCTCTCTATATATAGGATTCCATGGGGCCACAATGTAATCCTAGCCGACCTAAAAATAATAATGTAAGGGCACAATAATAAAATTAAGGGGGTTACAGGGGTACAACAATAAAAATTATGGGGTTACACTAACAAAAATAAGGGACTATACTAGTACTATAAGGACCTAAAATGATCCTTTCCTTCAAAAAAGTGTTTTCCTCAACGCTTGAGTAGCTCTGGGAGCTTCTGTATAAAATTCTCATCCTCCCATGTAGAATCTTCAGTGGGTAAGTTCTTCCACTTGATGAGATACTCTGAAATTGATCGATTTTGTAGCTGTTGAGTTATTGTTTCCATGATCGCTTCAGGTTCCAATATGAATTTTATTTCCTCATCAAGTTCTGGCAATAATGTTTGAACTAGAATATTTTCACCTATAACCTTCTTTAAGCATGAAACATGGAAAACTGGATGCACTCGTAAAGAAGCAGGAAGCTCCAATTTGTATGCCATAGTACCAATCTTTTGCAACACCTTGTAAGGACCATAGTACTTTAGTGATAATTTATTATCCTTCTTAGCTTGCTTGAGGAACATTTGTTTGTATGGTTGTAGCCGTAAAAATACCCAGTCTCCTACATCAAAACTTATCTCGCTGTAATGTTGATTTTCCTGTTGTTTCATTCGATTTTGTGCCAAATTTAGGTTATCCTTTAAGAGTTTGAGAACTTCTTCTTGATGCTCAATGTGATCTTCCACTGCTTGAACCTTATAATTTTCTCTTAAATATGATGTTATGGACGGTGGATGATATCCATAAAGTGCCATAAATGAGGTCATTTTTGCTGCAGTATGGAAGGAAGTGTTATACCACCATTCAACGAGAGGTAACCACTTGACCCATTGTGTTTGTTTATCAGATACAAAACAATGAAGATATCCTTCCAAACATTTATTCACTATCTCAATTTGACCATCGGATTGAGGATGATAAGATGAGCTATGAGCTAATTGAGTACCCAAACAAGAAAATAACTCCGTCCAAAAATTTCCAGTAAAAATGGGATCTCTGTCGCTCACAATAACCCTTGGGCTTCCATGTAGCTTTTGAATTCTGTCCATAAATGTAGTAGCAACCGTACTTTCTTTAAATGGATGAGATAATGCACAAAAGTGTGCATACTTGGTAAGTCTATCAACTACCACCATGATGACACTCTTTCCTTCGGACTTAGGTAAACCTGTGATAAAATCCATTGAAATCTCCTCCCAACGTTGACTTGGAATGGATAAAGGTTGCAGAAGACCCGGGGTCTTAATTGTCTCAACTTTATTCTGCTGGCAAACCAAACATTCTGCCACAAACTTTTGAATATCAGATTTAAGGCCATCCCAAAAATATTCTTTCTTCACCCTGTGGTAAGTTTTTAAAAATCCTGAGTGTCCTCCTAAAGGAGAAGTGTGCAATTCCAAAAGAATCTTTTGTTTTAGTTGGGAATTCTTACAAAGATATAAGCGATCTTGTACCATAAGGAATCATTTTTCCAACTAAATGTATCAGATGTACTAGGATCTTGCTGCAAATTTTGAATGAGTGTCCATACATCTTTGTCCTTCTTCCATTCATCTCTTGCTTCGGTTATCCAATCTGGTTGGATAATAGAAATGGCACAAAGCAATGCTTCCACCTCTTCATTCTTTCTTGAGAGGGCATCTGCAACAACATTAAGCTTTCCTTTTTTGTAGATTATTTCAAAGTCATAACCCAACATCTTTGTGACCCATTTTTGCTACTCTTCTGAAGATAGTCTTTGTTCCAAAAAGTGTTTAAGACTATCATGATCATTTTTTACCTTGAAGTGTCTTCACATTAGGTAAGGTCACCATTTCTTTAGTGCATGTAGTATTGCCAACATTTCCTTCTCATAAATAGCTTTCTGTAAATACTTTCCTTTGATTGGATGGCTTTCAAAAGAAATGGGTCTTCGTTATTGCAATAAAACAAAACCAATTCCATTTCCTGAGGCATCACATTCCACAATAAAGGTTTTTGTGAAGTCTGGCATAGCTAAGACCGGTGCTAGGCACATTTCCTCTTTAAGGTGTTCAAAGGTCTTAGTTGCTTCAGGAGTCCATGAAAATGCATCTTTCTTCAATAATGTTGTTAGAGGTGCTGCTATTCTTCCATAATTCTTAACAAACTTGCGATAATACCCTGTTAACCCGAGAAATCCTCACAAATGCTTTATGGTTGTGGGGAATTTCCATTCCTTAATGGCTTTAATTTTGTTAGGGTCTACCTTAACACCCTCGTGAGATACAATGTGACCCAGATATTTCACCTCTTGTACTCCAAAGAAACATTTGGATGTTTTTGCATATAATTGTTTCTCCTGCAATAGTTTGAGCACCCTGTTAACATGTTAAACATGATCCTTCCAAGACCTGTTGTAGATTAGTATATCATCAAAAAATAATATCACAAATTTTCTAAGGAAGGGTTTGAAAATGGAATTCATCAACCCTTGAAATGTAGAAGGTGCATTGGTAAGGCCAAAAGGCATGACCAAAAATTCATAATGACCCTCATGAGTTTGAAATGTTGTTTTTGGAATATCTTCAGTCTTCATTCTAATTTGATGATATCCTGAACGAAGATCCAACTTGTTAAAATAAATTGCTCCATGTAATTCATCCAATAATTCATCAATCACAGGAATGGGAAATTTATCTTTAATGGTGAGCTTATTGAGCTCCCTATAATTCAGACACATGCGCCATGATCCATCCTTCTTGTGTACCAATACTACAGGAGCAGAGAAAGAATTTTGACTAGGTTGAATTATACCCGCCTCTAACATTTCTGCAATCATACGTTCAATTTCGCTCTTTTGGAAGTAAGGATATCTATAAGGACTGATGTTTGGAGGAACACTTCCTGGAATCAAATGAATAGCATGATCATGATCACGAATAGGTGGGAGTCCTTTGGGAGTTTCAAACACCTTGTAATGATTGTCCAAGACTTGTTGGAGATCTGCAGAAATAGATGATTTTGATGTTGGAACTTCTAGTGAGCATAATTGTGCAATTACGCCTCGTTGTTCTTTCTTTAGAAGCTTTGTCATGACATTAGAGCTTATTATCTTTCCTGGCTTCCCTGCAATACCCCGTAATTCGACTTCCTTACCTTCTGAAAAAAAATTTCAAGAAAAGTTCTTGAAAATTAAAAGCTACCGTCCCCAAAGATTGTAACTATTGTACTCCTAGTACAACATCAGCACCTCCCATAGGAATGGAAAGCATTGGACTATTCAATACATATTCCCCCATGGTTAGCTTGATATCATGGAATTTTCCAGAGCAATTTATAGTTCCTCCATTTGCAACCATCACTTGACATTCTGGTGCTAGGTATAGGAAACAATTCAATTCCTTGGCTACCTTACAATGAATAAAATTATGGGTGCTACCTGAATCAATCAACACCATTACCTTTTTCTTCTTGATATGTCCTTCTATCTTGAGAGTTTGAGGAGTGGTAATTCCTACCAGTGCATTACATGATATGGTCAGATTCATTTCTTCCTTTCAGGTTGGTTCCTCGGTGTATATCCTTCTTTTGAAGATTTCTGTTCATTTTCTTTCTTTCCTCTTCACAATATATGTAAAATAGTTTCTTCTTAGCACACTTATGACTTTAGTGTATTTTCTATCACAACTGTAGCAAAGCCCTTTGCTCTTTTTTCTTCCAATTGTTGTAGTGTCAGCCTTGTAGGTTGTGGAAATCTAGGAGTAGCAACACTTCCCTCTTTGTAGAAGTGAGTGGTAAGCTTCCTCGTCGCCATAATTTTACATTCAATTTTTTTGGCCAACCTGAATTCCTTCTCCAATGAATCAGGCTCCAAAACGTGAACTTCATGTTGGATGCTATCCTTTAAATTACCTATGAAGAGATCAATCCTGTGTTCCTCTGAAATATCAGTTATCCTTATATTCAATTTTAGGAAGTCCTCAATGTGCTCCCCCACTGAACCCTTTTGTTTGAGATTTATCAATTGGCTAAAGGTGGTGTTGCTCTTTGTATCCTCATAATGTGCTATCATTTCCTTCTTAAAAATTGACCAAGTGACAATTTTTTTATGGGAGCAAAGCCATCGATACCATACAAATGTATTTTTTTTCTAAATCTAAAGTTGCAATGCGTACCTTTTGTGCGTTTTGCACATTATTGAGATCAAAATATTGCTCCATCTGTAGTATCCATGTTATGGGATCCTTGCCATCAAACTTCCTCATATCCACCTTTGGAATATGGTGGTTCTTCCATCCAACATTAGAGTTTATGAAATCACGATAAACATTTATTTTGTTCTCATCATGAGTTTCGTCTACTATCTTTTCACCATTAGGAAACATTTCTTGTATCAAATTTGCCAAACCTTCGATGTATACTTTTAGATCATTCTTCATGTTTTCCATTTTTTCATCGATCTTAGCTTCCATGTCATCCATATTAGCTTCCATGCCAACTTCCATGCCCTCCATCTTAGCTTCCATGCCTTTCTTCAAACCATCCATATTATTTTCCATTCCTTTATTCAAAACTTCCATTTCATTTTTTGTTGCTCTTTGCGATAGGTGCACTTGGTCTTGTAATTTTGACATCTCATGTTGCATTTCTTCATCTTCATGAGTCATAGTAGAGCCTTCTGAAGGCATAATGGGTCTTGAATTCTTTTTAGGGGGCATTTTAGAACCCAATACTGATATCTATTCTTCAATATGCCCTTGGAATAAATTCAAACTAATTTTTTTCAAACGAGACTTATGTAATTCGAAAAAATACACACCTTTTTCTTGCTTTTGAGGAGCTCGATATTGAAACTGAATTATCTTTGTGATTTCGGATCTTCAATATTGGAATTTTAGCCCTGAGGTAGCCTCTAAATCCTCTTTCAAATGGTACACGTCTGACCTGCTTTGGACTCTTCAAGAAAAAGTTATATCCAATCTCCCACAATGACCTAATTATGGACTAGTTCATTATAGCGAACTTGTACGACTTGCCACGTGTCACTATTTCCTCCTTTGGTTCTGAAATTTATAGACAAAAAACTATAGTATGTGTACTTCTAGCCACTTTTTATAGAATCGCAATCCGACACTCAGAGAGAGAGTTGTGACGTTTTTCCCATGTTCACCTCTTTGAGATGTAATTCAAGAGCCTAAACAAATCCTAACTTGCACAGATCATATCTCCAAAAATATTGTGAACCAAGATCTGAAATTTTTACAGAAGGTTTTTCCAGATTTTGGCTTTGTTCTGTGAAAATTTCAGCTCCCGAAACCTCATTGAAACATATTTATAGCGAAAATTCCGCGATGACCTGTTTAGGTTAAATTCAGGAGCTTGCAAAAAGACCTAACTTCCATAGATCATTTCTCCGAAACTATTGTGAACCAAGCTCTGAAATTTTGTGACGAGGTTCCTTAAGATTTCGGCTTCACACTCTAAAAATTGAATATTGTGAACCTTCGTAGAAAATAAGTTATATGGAAATTGCCACGATGACCTGTTTGGAGAAGCGAAACCCTAGAATAAGCTCTGATACCAAATGTTGTGAAACCAGCTCCAAAAATAGAAGAAAAGAGATATTAATGCCTTATAAATAAGCCACTTCAAGGGGGAAACCTCCAATACATTACATGAATGAACAATTCTTGGATGATACAAATGACAAAACCTCCTCTCTATATATAGGAGTCTACAACATACAATGTATCCTAGTGGGCCATAATAAAACTTAGCCCACCCAACAATACAAGGGCAACAATAACAACAACATGGGGGTTATGTATACAACAATAAAAATAAGGAAGTTATACTAACAACAATATGACTATAATGAAAATATAAGGGCTCACACTGCTCACTCTATATGAAGAAGCCATCCAATCGTTCGCCAAGGCATCTGCAGTTTCATACCATCACAGACAGTGGTGGTAGACTATCGAACTCACAATATATGTTGTTCGTAATGGTGGATTATCTCTGCAATATAGGGCATAGGCGAGGTGAATGACCCATGCTTTTACATATTTCACAATATTCAGTCGTCGCTGAATTCTGTTGTGTGGGGAACCCCGTGTACGATTGTTGTAGTGGATATAACCCCTGATTGTTTATCTGCGCAACCCCTCCTACTGGCGGAGCTCCCGGTTCCCCTGTAGTTGATGTTCCCACATTTTGTCCCCACAACCGAGGACATTCGGTTACCACGTGTCCTTCCATTAGATAGTGCGTACACCATAAGTTTGGCCTCGCTGGGCGCATTGGTTGAATTTCTTTCAATTTATCTGTCAGGATAGCTATTTGATATTGTAGTCCCAATATGGAAGGGTCTTGAGCTGATGCTCCTCCTTTGAATTCTTGCGAATATCCCGCCATGGCCTTTATCTTCATAGCCTGCTCCAATGCATCTTGCAACGTCTCGATCTTCTGTTATGTCAGCGGGGTTCTTGTCAGTGGGAGAAGAGCCTTGATAAACCAATCCCTTTGATGGTTTAGATCGATCAGATAGCTAAGCTTTCCAATCGTATCCTTAAATCTCCTCATTAGATCCCATGCTGTTTCCCCTTCTCGCTGCTTGATCTCCCACATCTCTGAAAAACCCTATTGATCTGTTTGGGGTAATTTAAATTCCTTCACAAAATTCCTCTTTACATCGTCTAATGGTGGGTTCTGATGAGTCTCGGACCATTTTATAAACTAGCATAGAGCTCTCTCCCTAAGAGTAGTTTGAAATTATACCAACTTAACTGTCTCCGGTGTCTATCGAACGCTCCATATGGCTTCATAGAGGTACTAGTGTTGTTCCACATCATCATCACCCCTCCTAGAAAACTCTAGGTACCGAGTAAATGATCCTGCCATGCTTCCTTGTGTGGGGGTTACTAGAACAAATCCCCTAACTCCCGGTTGTGCAATGGTAGTACTAGCACTATTGCTAGTGTGTATTACTGTTGTGGACTGAGCACTATTCAACTTACTCAATTCCCGTAACTTAACAAAAATCTCACCTAATGGCTGATAGAGTACTAGGGGAAGGTCGGGACTAGAGCTACTTGAACTTTGGGGAATAGAGTTACCTGGGATTATGGGTGCCAGCCCTTCTCGGAATAGCTGATCCATCGCAACATGAAACTCCACATCGGACATCTCTTTGGGGCGTGCATAATTTTTGTCGTACTCCTTTCCCTTCTCTGCTTGGGCTGGGCTCCTATACACCTGCCACACTTCTTTGGTGGTCCCCCCTAGATCCTGGGAACCTGTCTGACCTTCCATCTCCTTCGTCGTTTGAGGCACCTCTTCCTTGTCTTTTCTCTTCTTTTCGTGTCTTTCCAATTCTTTCATCACCCTTTCTCCCCACTTCTCGGCGATTTTCACCCTCCGATGTGCTCGTCGTTCCCTCAACCTACTGGAGGTCTCAGCATCCATATCCCTATTCCCCTTTTCAATGTACTTGTAGCATCTCTCCCTCAGCTCCTTCCCCCAGTATTGGAGGTTTAGGTCTCCATCTCAGACTTTTGGAACTCCATCAATCCTTTGTCCACCATCAAATCCTTGATCCATAGGGGGATCTCCTTCAACAGCTCTCCAGGCAGCCCTGATCTGAATATGTTCTCATCTTTCAAGAAAGACTGGTAGCATTCAGATGCGAACTCTACTATGTATCCTTCCAAGGTAGATTACACCCAGAAATCTACAACTCGAGTCAAATCGATATCTAACCGATGGAGTGCTACCAGATCTATGTGCACCCACTTGTGACAGACTCTCCGCAAGCCTCTCGGGACTGTCTTGGTCTGTAGTATCCACAACCAGTTGTAGAGCTCTTCAGGAAACTTCCCCTAGAAGATCTCGTAGATATCATTGGAAAATTCAGAGAATAGAATCTGATTCTTAACAGTTTTCTCTTTTTGTTGTCTCACTTCCACCTGATAAGCTATGAAATGATCTAGGTGGTTATCCCACCACTTCCGTATTTCTTTCGTGAAGATACGTGATACCATGTTCTAACTCTAGAATGATATTTCAGGTCTCGGAAAAGGAACCATTTGTTGGCAAGAAAGGAGGTCTCAGGGTCGAGACCCAGGTTCAGGAGGGAGGCCAACAAGGGTTTCCGCAGTATTCTAGCACAACGCTAGCATTTTCACCTTGCTCTGAGGAACAGAGAGTCTCACCCAAGGCGTTCCGCGACCTTACTAAGGTTGGAGTCAGATCAGATATCAATCGAGCATGACAGATGCATAACCCATACAGAACTAAGTACTTCGAGGAAGTGTAAATACAAGACAGATAACAATACTCATGCACATGATCAGACTGTTAACCAAAAATTTAAAATAGCCGCATGTTCCACTAAACCATAACACAAGATAGAACTTAGAACAACATCCTTATATTAGAAAGTATTGCATTAACAGCAAAAGACAATTACAATGCTCCTCAGAGCGTCCCTGGCAAAACTGATTACAATCGCATCACATAATACATAACAAAACAATGATAGAGAGAGAGAGAACAGAAAAACACAACATGAACAGAGCTCTCCTACGGCTCCTACTCCCTGATCTCTACTGAGCCAACCTCCTTTCTCCGCTGGCCAGCAGCCTATTTGTTCCATTGCCAGCACGACTGACAATCTTCCCTTCCTTTCCGCTCGGATGTTTACTACTTTTCCCTGATTATTGTGAATTCCACTGATTATCTTCTG
The DNA here is from genome assembly GCA_034641835.2 of Pinus albicaulis. Lineage (NCBI taxonomy): Eukaryota > Viridiplantae > Streptophyta > Pinopsida > Pinales > Pinaceae > Pinus > Pinus albicaulis. The sequence continues at coordinate 570,510,457 of CM076569.1, read as the reverse complement.
TCACTTCCCTCTGCCATCTGTGCCTTCTTCCGCAACATCCGCGCCACCTGCTCTTCAGATTTCCGCAACCGTGACAGATCTCTGTCTACCGTGGCTGCGTTCCGCCACATGTTCTCCGCAACAAAAAACTGTTTAATTTTAAAACAAGGGCCCCAACACCATCTGATAACACTTGTGAATATCCTACATCCATTGACACTTGAGAGTGAGGAGTCAAATACTTGTCAGAGATTAGGTTACAACTTATAGAGAAAATGTGGCTTAATAAACATGTTTGTACAATAATTCTTGAATCCTCTCCCTATCCATAACCAAGCTTAGGATATCATGTACAACCTCCTTAACAACTTCCATAAGAAACATTGTGTAAACCAACAATGTTTTGAATCAATGTATGTCATATCGATTATAAAGAAGCTAACTCACTTTTGATGCAATTAGATGTTGATGTAAATGTAATGAGCTAATTTAAATTCTGAATGCCAACATAAAAATAAAAAATTGGGTTGGAAGTGGTTCACCTATCATTGAATCAATGATCTATCAAACCATGCAATGGAGAATGGTTGTTAAAGCCAAAAAAAAAAACACCAAGCAAGAAAGATTCCAGGATGATTTTTTTGATGAAATTACATTAAAATTTTTCTTTCAAAGGTACAATATTGTCATCTGCATGTATAAATGTCATAGCAAGAAAATGCTCAGTCAAGTCGTCGTCTTAGCTTAATATCAGTGATATTTGATTATTTTGCATAAAAAGAAAGAGTTAGCAGAGATTCATGAAGCTTAGGTGGCACATAGATACAGTTTTATAGGCATCACATTCATGGGACTGATGGAAAATGGAATAACAAGATTATTCCAGAATAATCTCGTGATTGAAGGAAGATATATTTGATGCGGATCTTGGGGGAGGCCCTTCAAGATCTAAAATATTGAAATGGATCTGATAAGATGTGCAAAATTAGAATGCCAGAAAAAAAAAAGGAAAAAAGAGAACACACACAACAAATAAAACCACAAAGAAACTTGTTTGATTAAAACAAAGAATAACCGTAGAAGCTACTTTGTGGTGAACAATCTGTCCTTTTACAAAGAGAGGCTTCTTATTTATAGCCTTTTTTTGAGTTACAATACCTGGGTAGATACCATAGGTGGATACCATGCGTCAATACCATAGGTAGATACCACTTACAATACCATGGGTAAATTCCATGTGTGGATGAATACCATGGGTGGATACATACCATGGGTGAATGAATATCATGGATAGATGTCACTTACAATACCATGGGCGAATAAATACCATGGGTGGATGAATACCATGGGTCGATCCCATTTACAATACCATGGGTAAATTCCATGGGTGGATGGATAACATGGGTGGATGAATACCATGGGTGGATGCCATTTTCCATTGAGATCAATCTTGGAAGTAAAAAAGACTCAATTAGAAAGACAACAATTTAAAAACATAGAGAAAGTAGAGAATGGCAACTAAAGATGTGGGTGAATGAATATGCATTGGTATATTTTTAATACCATTATAGTTTCATTAATGTAATCTTAGTGTTATGTTTGAACGACTAATTTTGTGGGAGTGTTAGATCAATTAAAAAATATTTTAGTTTTGGTTTTGTGAATATTTTTAACCCTTCACTAAGAGATATTTAGTCCCATCATAGTTGATGCACTAATTAAATATTTCATAACTTTAACATTATAAAATAAAAAAATATACTTTAAAGAAAAAATTAAATTAATAAAAAAAATCACCTTGATGAAGTAATATTTTGACTTCACATTGAAAATTAATGTATTTAGAAAGGTAAAGACTAAAACTTGGCATCATATTCTCCTAGTATGTTACACCCCTATCATTATCATTAAATGAATCACATTTATTGATTTCACAATATAGTGTTTGGATAAGTGTTCTCAATGAAAGAGATCCTTAAGAAATTACCAAGTGGTTATGGGCAAGCTCAAAGTTATTCCTTTGAATTGGCCAACCGTAAGCCACACATCTACCTAACTACAATATTTCCAAATAACTATTTTTATTTCCAAAGCTCTCTCATAAATAAACGACCATATCACATTGTCAATGAAACTCATAAATTGTGTCGGCACAACCTTTTTCAAATTTATAATAAGAGCGTCATAGTTATGGTTGGTTTCACCTCACATCGTCTTTTGGAATGATAGGGTTATGCACTTCCTTTCTACAAGGAATAATATATCAAAGATTTTTGTTATCAAAATTAGGTTTTACAAAATTTGTTTATCCAATTATACGATAAGCTCCTTCATGCTCCACACTCAAGAGCGATGTTGTATTTGAGCCCTATTATATTTATACCTAAAAATCTTGCCTAATTTGCCTCCTGTTTATAGCATCAATAATGTAATCAAGAAAATTATATTATAAAAAGTTATTGATATCCAAATTTGTAAGCACAAGTATATCATCAAAGTTTTTCAAATATAGCAGTCTTTAATCCATACGTATATAAACCTGAGATTTTGATACTAAAATGTAAAACCCATATTTAAGTAACATATTTATGAAAAAAATAGAATAAATTTTCATTGAAAAATAAATAATTCATATTAATTATTCACTAAATTCGTTTACTAAACTAATTCATAGATAATTCATATGATTATCTATTAAAAAAAACAAAATATACTATTACATATTCAACTCAACATATGCACATGTTAATTTTAACGCCTTAAAAAAATTGTAAAGATTGGTGAATTTGAAAAACACTTCAATTTTCTACTTTCTCACTATTTCCAGGTCTTATGACTTGAAATCCATGATCAAACAATTTGATAGGAAGTCCTTTAACTTTCACTTGTGCAGTTTAAATTAATTTTGTAAGATTCCAAAAGAGAAAGATTGGGTTGATAATAAAATTGAATTCTCATAAAGTCAACATGGGTGACCTTATAATCAATATTGAATACACATGTTAGTGAATACACATTTGAGTGTTTGAATACACCTTTGGGTGTATGTTAACAGATCACAAAACAATGACACAGTCAAGTTGACATTGATCCCAAAACAAACTTTCTTTATTTTTAAAAGTTTGCTCAAGTTGATATTGATCCCATTATCTTTGAACTCATCTAGGGTGGCTAATTTCTCAACACAAGGCCAATTTCTCAATGTGCTCAAAATTTTGGTAACTGCAGTCCATACACAATAGCATGTCATTTTGTCAAAAATTGACTAATCTTGACAAAAATATAACCTAAAAAAGAAGAAGGTAAAAGTTTGGCAAAGGTAAACAACGAAAGGCAACCTTATCTCATTATGATGCATTGATATCGTCACCATAGTTATAGTTTTATTATGACAACGGGATGGCTAATCATGGTTATCCAATAACAAATAATCTATCTCAATCAAACTGATTGGGTTTCATTTTATAACTCATGTCAAACAAAGTTATAGTTATAACATGTCATGTCAATTGTAGTATGTTTCTACTCACACTTTCTATTAATCCATTGTCCTGCCTCTCTGCCTACCTCTGTGACAGTAAAATAGTCTTGATATTTTTTTTGTTGGCAAGATTCCACAAGCAAATGGCGAATTTTACTATAATGGAACATTCATTATATCGACATACATCAAAACTTCATAATAGCTCCAACATACTATTGTGATTTGTCCTTGAGATATCCAAAAGCATACATAAAAAAATAAAAAGCATAAATACAAAAAGTAAAATCGATGTGATTGATTGTTGATTTTTCACATATATTTTTTAATGTTAAAATATGATTTATATTATTATGAAAATATTCTGTGTATGCATATGCATACATGAAGATGAGACTTTTAATATTAAGTTATTCAAAATTATATTAATTTTGATTAATATTAGTCACAAGATTAAGAATAAAAATTTAAATTAATATAATTATGTTTTTAGTAAAATGAATTAAAATTAAATGTGGTGAACTTTGAACTCTCTCTTTACTTTATTGGCATTGTCTACGTGAATCTCAAATCGCTTCGGGCTCAAGAAGGTCCCTTCCCTTAAGAGATGAAGAGGTTGCCTTTCACGCATTGATCTCGACTCTAAAAGATAATCCCCATCGAAAGGAACAACAGTCGAAATTTGTAAAAAAGGCTACAAATATTCCTATGATTTCTAAATTCTCTTCCTCTAGGATTTTGTAAGACCTCCCTAACATATAATGATAAAGCTTTGGTTGGGAAGTTCAAGGGCATGTGGCCTTCTCCCAAATTTGTTCAGCAGTGGTCTGACAAGACCTGGAAGCCAATGATGAAGCGAAACTTAGGATATTTTTTTTTTTTTTTTCAGTTGGAAATGGTTTCTTCTTCCTTCTCTTTGAGTGCAAGGAGGACAAAGATACTGAGTTCTAGAATGGGCCATATTTTTTGGTTCTAGGGGAATGTTGAATGCTTGGTCCTTGGATTTCAATCTGGATGAGGACATTCCTACTTCTGTTCCTGTTCGGCTCAAGCTTCCTCGCTTAATTTTTTCAAGCTAAAGCGATGGGTGTTTAAAATCCATTGGGAATGGTGTTGGAAGGTTCCTAGATCGAGCTAAACTGAAAGGATAACGATTTTCTAGTGCCAAAATATGCATTGAGGTAGACCTTGAGAAGGGTATTCCCTCTGATATTGCATTGACCCAAGGAGAATGAAAACATATCCAACCTGTTGACAATGAAAAAATTCTGTTAAATGCAAGAGCTATCATGAATATGGGAACGATTGTAAGAAATCTCAAGATGGAATTACCTATGCTCAATAAAATCAATGGAATACACAAAAAAGGGGAGAAAAATGGGGAAAAGGTGGAGCCAAAAATACTCCTACTCATAAAGGATCCTCGTCATCAACAAAACCATATGAAATATTGTCACATGAAGATAACGAATAGGAGGAACCAAATGTATATATGGAAGCTACATGAAATGAAGAAACCATGGTCGAAGGAGAGGAGGGAGAAACTCATGAAGAAGAACCAACCAAAGAAGTCACTTCAGTGAAATTTGTTCAATCTTAGATTCACTTCAGTTCATCTTCCCCGTCAAATTCCCAGGAAAAGGGACATGAAGATGTGTCTCCAAAGCCTCATGGATTAGTAGAGGGATATGACAAGGTTTTAACAAGAAGTGTCAAGAAAAGAATAAAATGGGGAAGCGATTCCACTAGTAAAGAGTTGGAAAACCATAAGAAAAATGGAAGACCATCCAAAAAATACTTAAGGGAAGCAGAGGCTGAGAAAAATATTAAGATAGGCAATGAATCAAAAATCACAAATATATTAAAGAATGTGAGCAATAAATAACATGAGAGTTTAAACGTTATAGGAGGTAAGTCGAGCGCTTCTGAATTTAAATGATAGTTATTTCAGGGACCATATGAGGAATGTGAAACCCCATTAAATCTGATATGAATGAGATCTTAATGTAAATGTGCTTGATATTTTATAAATTTAAAGTGTACAAATTGAGTTTATGAGCCTTTATGTTAAATTCTTAAACACATAAAGCATGAATTTAAACTTTGAAATAGAAGAAGCAAGAGACAAATACACCATAAAAATAACCACAACACAACAAGTGATGAAGGAGTTCATCCCTCCTGGGCTACGTCTCCTTAGTATAGCTTTTAGTGGCTTGGCCCTATATCATTATGCTAAAACATGGTGGTTACATAAGTTTACAGTGCTCTAATGGCTTCAAAACATGTTCCGTTAGCTCCAAAATTGTCAAAAATGTTTGTCTAACCTCTTTCTGCTCCCAAATTGGTAAAAAACTGAAGAATTATGAGCCTCCCTTTGCTTTGCTGGTAGTTGCTCTACAAATTTCCCAAAATCCGAAACCATCCTACAATTTGGCCCTGAATTGCACTAATGGAGCGAAAATTTAGCGAATTGTTGACGCAATTGGTGAGACAGTTAAAATGCATAATAAAGCCATAATTTTGAATTTTCAAACTATAAGTTATGGCGTCGAATTATTTTTTTTAATAAAATAATTGTAATATTTGGGGCCGCCCCCAAGGTTTTCGTCACGAAGTCATATGGTGACATATGCGGGGGCCAGGGCTAAGCCCTAGGCCCTTACCCCCAAACTCCACCGACGCAAATTTTAAATATGAATTTAGATGTATGGTTTAATAAGGACTGCGATAGCCCATGTGGTTAAGACTCTGTGTTGTTTGTGAAAAGTTTCAGGTGACAATTCCTGTGGAGGAGAAATTCAAACTTAACCAAAAATTTGGTGGCCCCCATGCTACCACGTGGTGGCCTCTATTTGGGCCACGTGTCAACATGTGGTTGGACACCATACAACCAATGAAATTACACCAAACCAACACTAGTACCCTATCACACGTGGCGAGACTGGATTGGTACATCAAGACTAGTTAACCATGCCCAGTCAACAGGCCCTGACAGCTGCATGGGCTGTGGATTGAGCTACTTGCAAAAAAAAACTCCAAAATTTTACCTATTTGGGAAAATGAACAGAACTCATTTCCCTGAGAATACAATGTTGGTTTTCCGTGAAATGAGATGCACCAGATTTAGAACAACGATATCTACATGGTCATTCAGGTTCCACACCATTCATCTCTCGTCCTGAAGATGGATCCCCGTTGGGATTTGAAATGTCGACCATTGTTTTATGATACTATGGATAATCCAAATTCTACAATCAACAAAAACCACAGAAGTTTAAAAACCTTCATTTTTTAGCATATTTTTGAGCACCTAATCACTCCTCCCCACTGGAAGCTTTTGGACCCCAAAAGGTCACTTTCAGTTGTTCAGTAGATGAGGGTACAGTTCCCTCACCTTTCCAATCTCAATCCTTTTGGATTTTCTTGGATTTGTTCCTTTGAGCCCCACACAAAGGTACTCCACATTCCCTCATTTTGAAGACCTTGTTCTTCATCAAGAATGGTGTCTTGTTATAGTTCATCAAGGTATTCAGGAGAAAAATATTCAATGGAAGGAATTTGAACATTTTCTCCTTGATATTCAATCAAAGGAGGCTCATACAACCTTAAGTTCTCAACATTAACAACAACATAAATTTTCATATATGAAGGAAAATATAATTTGAAGGCATTTCCCAACCTTTTCTAAAATTATGAATGGACCATATCAAATTGGTTTCAATTTTTACCTTCTGCTTGAAGCCTTTATTTGCTAATGTGAAGCCAAACTTCATCACCGACTTGGAATTTTTGACCTACACAATGCTTATCATGCCTTGTTTTGTACTTGGCTTGGCTCTTTTCTAGTTGTTCTTAAACTATTTGATGTACCAATTGGATTTGTTCAATGAAACTTTTAGCTTTGTCTATGTCATTATGAACATCAGTAGAAACATCCTTTCCAAAAATGAAATCCAAAGGATACTTGGGAAAGTATCCCAAACATGTCTCAAATGGCAATGTTTGAGTTGAAGAGTGCTTGGCTCGGTTGTAAGCATGTTGGATATAGTGCAAATGTTCCTCCCACAACTTAGGATGCTTTCTGAAATAAACGTAAAGAAGATGTATCACCATCCTTCTCACCACCTCTGTTTGACCATATGTTTGTTGATGAAATGTTGTACTCTTTTTCAATTTGGTGTCCATTAATCCCCACAAGCTTGACCAAAATTTCCCAAAAAAGCGAGAATCTTGATCACTAACAGTGGATGTAGGAAATCCAAAATGAACCTATACATTCTAAAATAATAATTGAGTAGTTTGTTCAGCTGTAGATTTTTACATGGCATCAAAATATGGATTTTGTTGAACCTATCCACAACTACATAAAGATGATCATGATTCCTTTTTGACATAGGAAGACCTCCAACAAAGTCCATAAAAACACTTTCTCATGGACTAGAAGGTATTGGAAGTGGTGTGTACAATCCTAACTTTCTATTGCTAGTATTATTGAGAGCACATAATGAAAAACCTATAGTAAAATGTGACACACTTTTAAGCATACGAGGCCAATAACAATACCTTTGTAGTTGTGCCACCATCTTACTTACACCGAAATTACCAGCAATAAGAGAAGTATGCACTTCTCTTATGATGTTGACTCTTTCTCCCCTTGGAATACAAAACTTACCAATATGGTAGAACAAGTTATCATGCATGTTATAATCCAATTCCTCTACTTGGTTCCCTTGCTCAAAGTTTCATATACATCTTGAAAATCACTATTTAAATCAAATTGATCAACATAGCTCTCATGCAAAACAAATTTATGCTTAAGAATAGTAGTGGCACTAAAAATAGGCCTAGAAATCATGTCAACTACTTTATTGTAGATGCCTTTCTTATACCTTATCACCAAGTGGAATTGTTGAAGAAAACCCATCCATCAAAAGTGCCTTGATTTTTGCAACTTTTTTTTGATTGCAAGTATTGCGATGGTTGATGATCAGTGTGAATGATTATTTCCTTACCCATCAAGTAGTGTTTCCACTTTTTCAAACTTTGCACCAATGCATACAATTCCTTGTCATATGTAGGATAATTTATCACTGCACCCTTAAAATTTTCTGAACGAAAACAAATGGGCTTACCATGTTGCATGAGGGCTACACCCATGGCATAGTCACTAGCATCAGTTTGAATCTCAAATGACAGTGCAAGTACTAGAGTTGAACTAATCTTTTCCTTCAATGCATCAGATGAATTTTGTTGTTTACCTCCACATTGGAAGGCCTGCTTCACACTTGGCAATGCATGAAATGGTGCTACGATAGAAGAGAAGTTAGAAATACACTTCTTCCAATATTGGGCTGCTCCCAAAAATATTCTTACCTCCATAACTATTTTGTGCTTTGGCCAATTCAAAATGACAACAACCTTGGAGGGATCTATTTTCAATTCACCTCCTCCAACAATATGACCCAAATACAGTAAATAAGCTTTTCCAAACTCACACTTTAACATATTTAAAAATAATTGTTCTTTATTCAAGACATCAAGTACATTTTTGACATGCAGGACATGTTCTTCACGAGATTTAATGAAAATCAATATGGCATCTAAGTATACTATCACAAAATCATCTATAAATGGCCTCAATACATCATTCATCACACACATAAAGGTAGTCGGAGCATTGCAAAGACCAAAAGGCATAACTAGCCATTCAAACAAACCTTGCTTTGTTTTGAATGTTGTCTTCCATATGTCACATTTAGAAATTATAATTTGATGATAGCCACTCCTTAAGTCCAACTTAGTAAAATAATTTGCATCTTTCAATTGATCAAGTAAATCATCTATTCTACAAAGTAGGTAATGTTTCTTTTCAATGCACAGAAGTCCACACACATGCGCCATGTCCCATCCTTCTTTAGCACCAAAACAATAGGTGACCCGCATGGCAGACTACTTGGTCTGATGATACCTTTTCCAACAAATATTGAGTTTTATTTTTAATTTTTTCACTTTCCATCACTCACATATAGTACATGCCATCTTAGGAACATGACAATCTTGCTGCAATTTTATTTCATGTTGGATTCCCCTCTTGGGAGGAAATCCTTTTGGCTCCTGAAACATCTCATCATATTGGTTAACAAACTCAACCAACTAAGATTTTAATCTTGAGTCACAACCTTGAAAAGCTTCATTCTCAACATCATTCTTTTGTTTGACCATTAAAAGCACAAAATTCCTTCTATAGTTAATGAGTCTCTTCATTTATCCAACATTTACAAGTGAAATATTTAGTTTTTGTCAATGTGCTATAACAATGTACTCAATACCATCTTTGAACAAGTGATACTTTTTTTCATGGTGATGAAAAATAGCTTTACTATCATACAAATATGGGTTTACCAAACCAATTCTGGAAATATCAAGTGGAACTACATCAAGGTCAACTTCATTAAGAAAGTTTGTTGTAATTGTAAATCTAAGTATGCATTTCCTTGTAAATTGTAAGTTTGAATTATTGCATATCCAATGTAAAGGATAAGGTCTTGAATGAGGAATGGTATCTAAATTTAACTTCATGACTAAGTCTTATGAAATAAAATTTTCTTGTGAACCACTATCAAAGAGCGTATCAATTTTGGTATGCTTTGAAATAACCTGAATATGGAAAAGTTCAATTCAAGTTTTCTCATCTTGAGTATCATTAGGACAACTTGAAGAGCTAGTGCTCACGATGTCCTTACCTTTCATTCACATTGTTGTGATATGTGTTTCATCTCCCAAATCAGAGCCTAAGTCATGTTGTCTGGTCGTCGCTGTATTTTTCTTCCCTTTGTTGTTAAACCTCTTTGGTTTCATCTCAGGATGAAGCTTCAAACAATGAGCTTCATCATTACCCTCTTTGGAACAATGTTTTCATGTTAATTTTTCTCCTTCCTTCTTGACGGGTGCATTCTTCTTTCCTTTCCCTTTGAACTTAATCTTACCCTTGTCTCCACTTGTGAATGTCTTCTTTCTACCCTCTTGTGAAATGTTTTTCCCTCTTACTTCAAGATGTGTTTCTTGAATAAAAACCTCATCTAAAATTGTAGTATTAAACATAAGGATAGTATGCCTCAAATAACTGTATAAACCCCCCAGAAAATTGTCTTGTGATTTCAAGTCTACACCTAGTATCAAACACCTTCTTCTAAAATCTTGAGTGTAACTTTGCACACTTTGACCCTTTAGTTGTCTAAATTTTTTCCAATCCATAATAGCCTTCTGCATATAAGCTAATGGATAAAATTTTCTTCTAAGTTCAACAATAAAATCTATCCAAGAGGTGGAGACCTTACCATGCTTTTCCATATCCTCTTGTGTTTTGGCTTCCCACCAAATCAAAGCAACACTTTCCAACCTTAATGAAGCCAGATGAATATTTGTTTCATCATATTTGATGTTATGAATCCTGCAATAAACTTCAAGTTGACTAAACTAATTATCAAGTCTTTTATCCTTCACTTCACCATTATACATAGGCAGTTCAAATTTGATATCAAGTTTTAATAAGGGAGTTTTACCATGAACCCTTGGGGTATGTGGATGTGTTTGAGTAACAGTGGTTGTGGAAGAGGAATAAGATGAAGGCGAGGATGGTGGTGAATATGATGGTGGAGAAGAGGGTGGTTTGTCACCATTTCCTTTTGAAGGCTTATCATTATCTCCTCCTTTTCCTCTAGAAGAACCCTCTCCTTTTGAAGGCTTGGAAATTTCACCCTGCAATCTTGAATTTCTCTCTTCATAGAGAACCTTCACCATTTCAGACATGTCAAAGAAATATTTTCTGAAAGTCTTCTCTTTATTTGACATATTATCAGCTCCTCCTTCATGAGACATACTTGTTGCAGATTAAACTGCAATTTGAGGAATAATTTGTGGTGGAGATTGTGGCAAAATTGCTCTCCTTGTCCTTGATCTAACTTGAGGACTTGCAACCAAAAGCTTTCCTTCTCATATCTTGATCTTCAACCTTGTAAGCATGACATGCACTTACAAGAAATTAAACCCTCACAAAAACAAGAAAACCATAGCTCTGATACCAAACTTTATCTGAATGAGATCTTAATGTAAATGTGCTTGAGGTTGTATAAATTTCAAGTGTAAAAATTGAGTTTTATGAGCCTTTATGTTAAATTATTAAACACATAAAGCATCAATTTAAACTCTGAAATAGCAGAAAAAATAGACAAATGCACCATAAAAATAACCACAACACAACAATTGATGAAGGAGTTCACCCCTCCTAGGCTACGTTCCTTGGTCCAGCTTCCAATGGCTTGGCCCTATATCATTATGATAAAAAATGGTGTTTACATCAATTTACAGTGCTCCAATGGCTTCAAAACATGTTCCATTAGCTATAGAACTGTCAAAAATTTCTGTCGAGCCTCTTTCTGCTACCAAATTGGTCCAAAATGGAAGAAGTTATGAGCCTCCCTAGCTTTGCTACTATTCACTCTACAAATTCCCCAAAATCTAGAATCGTCCTACAATTTTTCTCTGAATTGCACTAACAAAGCGACAATTTAGCATATTTTCGGCACAATTTGTGGGACAGTTAAAATGCATAATAATGCCATAATTCTGAATTTTCAAACTATAAGTTATGGCACCGAATTATTTTTTTTAATAAAAAAATCATAATATTTGGGGTCATACCCAAGGTTTGTTTCCATGAAGTCATAAGGTGACATAAGGGGTACCCAGTCTAAGCCCTCGCCCCTTATCCCCAAACTCTGCCGACATAAAGTTTAAATATGAATTCAGATGTGTGGTTTAATAAGGACTGCATAGCCCATGCGATTAAGACTATGTGATGTTTGTGAAAAGGTTCCAGTTTCGATTATTGTGGAGGTGTAGTTCAGACTTAACCAAAATTTTGGTGGCCCCCTTGCTGTCACGTGGTGACCTTTGGTTGGGCCACATGGCAGCATGTGGTTGGCCACCATCAAACCAATGGAATTACGCCAAACCATCACCAATACCATGTGACACATGGTGCGACCGGATTGGCCCATCGAGCCCACTCAACCATGCCCAATCAACTGTACAGATTGCTGACTAGGATGCCTGCACAATTTTTTCCAAAATTTTTCCTGTTTAGGAAAACGAAAAGAACTCGTTCCTGGGAGCATATTGTGTCATTTTTCCGTGAAACGAGTTGAGACGGATTCAGAATGATGAGATCTACATGGTCATTTGGGTTCCACACCATTCCGATAAATTTAATTTTTGAGCATATTTTTGAGCACTTGATCAAAATCCCATGCCATAAAGGAGTTGGTAAGAAGAGAAAAAAATCATGTTATTTTTTGTAAGAAACCAAATGTTAATGAAGAAATTATGGCATTTTCAATAACTATTTGGAGAGACAACTCTGGTGTTGCGCAAAGCTCTTGTGGTGCCTCTGTTGGTTTATGCAACCTTTGGATAGACTCTTGTTTCACATTAAAACCATTTCCAAAAAAAAATTCTAGGTGGCGATTTGGTTAGAAGACAAGCATAAAAAATAAATCCTATCTTTGGTTAATGTTTATGCTCTGGTTCTATATAACTAGACGAGATAGTTTTGGGACTCCATAATTAGACTCAAGGGGACTCAAACCACCAACCTATCTCCTTATTTATCAACCCTCCTAAAGATCTTAGTCTGATTTTGTTTCGCTTCAATCTTGGGTAACATTTAAAGGAAGGGGTCTCAGAATTAATCCATTGCGCATGGGAAACACCAGTTATTGGATTATTGGGGGTGAATTCATGAAGATGGGTTACACTTTTGGGACAAATGTGGTGATGGAATTTCAAGTTTTTCCTTTTTTATCGAATTGAATCCCTCAAAATTCATATAAGCATTGTCAAATTTTATTTAGATTAAAAAGACAATATGTGGAGAATTATGTTGTTGTCCTAATGATATTTTTTGAAAAAAAAATTAGTGTTGTATAATCTCTCAATTTTCCATTAAATGTAATACTTGTCTCCTTGCAATTTCCCACGCATCTTAAGAGGTATGCGCGTGTTCACATAGCATAACTTAGTCTTTGAGAAGGAATATCCCTCCTTCCAATGTTCATGTTGAAAAGACATTATTTGTTAAACATATATAACAACATTAAATTTTCATAACATTCATCATCATATATAACATCTAATGGTTCCTTGAATCCTAAATGATGGTCCCTACCTTGAACTTTAACTTATAACAATGATGATAACAATGTACATTCATTTTTTCTAATACCTTGAAGCATATTTCTTGGTCTCTAAATCCACTAAACCTCTATCTCTTGATTTCTTTTTGTTTCCATTTCAAAAATTTCAATGGCTTTCTCATACTTATCATCCCACATTTCTTCCACTTTTTATTTGGAATTGTTATATTTTTTTTTAGTTATGATAAGTATTAAGTTCTTCCTTTAATAAATTTCTTCCTACTATTGTTTTATGGTAATTTTAGTTACACATTTCAAGATGCTAAATGATATGGTGCTTCTAATGAAGAAAAATGTTTCTAACTAATTTGATTTTGTATAATAGGCTTTCAAATATTAACATACTTAAAAACTAGTTGAATAGGTTCCTTATCGTATCATGGAGTGTGCATTTATGTATTGTATGGTTATTTAATCACAAATTATCTTATAGTTGATTAAATTTGTATAAATTTATAGATATAAATTTTGTTTTCTCTCAAATAAACTTGACCCTTCAATTTGGTAATCACGAGCTTGATTTTTCAAGAACCTCTCATTCTCTCAAATTAAAAAGATCTGCCATATCATTAATTTCTAAGTAATAATTCCCTCTGAAATATGTATTTAGACTTCCTATATAAGAATTTAAACTTAATTTCTATTATTCTTTAGTTCAGCATAATAACACAGAAATTATTCTTGCAATAATTCTTCATAAATTTTACAGATCTTGACATCTTCTCATTTTTGAACACTCTCTTTGGCTTCTTTGGTAAACACTTAAGATCTTATAATTTTATTCCTAACATCTATTGTTTTTTAATCACTTAAATCTATTCCATTCTCTTCTCACAATATCTGTTACTTGACGTTAGATTAAAATAATTGAACTGTTTTTTAAACAAGATATATGAACAAAAATATAATACCATCCTTGTTACAGTAGGGATCACTTTTAGTTTGGGATTTATATAGTCTTTTGAAGAAATGGAAAATGTCTGCTAAGAAGAACTAATTTTGAAAATTGAAATATTGGGCGCCATGTTAAATATGATTTTAAAAAACAAACAAAACTTCAACCTAAACACACTAAGTAAAACATGAGTTATATCTAACAAGAGATCACCTTTATCACACACCCTTCAATCCTATGCCAAAATGGTTTTACATTTTTTCATTTCTTAAACATTTGTTGTGAGGAGAGTGAAGAGAGATTATTGCTTCTGGGACTATATTACTTGGGAAATAGGTATATTGACAATTTACTCTCCAATTTCTCTAATTTACTCTTAACACCTATTATTTTAAAATCATTTTTCTCTTTCATTCTGTTCTCACAATCAATTTTAGTTGGCATTGGATTTTAATTCAAATGTTTGGTGAATGAGATGTATGAACAAAAATATAACACCATCTTTGTTGTAGAGATTACTTTTAGTTTAGGATTTATATAGTCTCTTGAAGAAACGAAAATTGTTGCTAAGAAGACCTAATTTTGAAAAGGTCGATAACTACACTTAAGGAATGGAATATATATATATCTATACATATATATATATATATATATATATATATATATATATATATATATATATATATATATATATATATATATATATATATATATATATGGTTATTCACCAATTTCTATACATTATTAAATTAATAAAGCAATTCCAATTTTTTTTAGTCGTAAGGTGTATATTGATTAAATACAATAATTTTATATAAAGAAAATTAAAATAAAAATTATCAATTTTAAATTATAATATAAGAAAAAATACAAAAAAAAATTATTTAAAAAAAAATTACAATATCATATTTTATTAACCATTTATAGAAATGTATTTAACCACACATTATAGGTATATAATACATATTTAAAATGACAATTTTTAAACACTTAAATTATAATATATCATTAAAATTTATATATAATTAATGAATGCTTTTTTGCCAACATAACTTCATGATTTAACATAAACTTAACCATTTATAGAAATATATTTAACCACACGTTATAACTATATGATACATATTTCAAATGACATTTTTTAAACATTTAAATTATAATATATCATTAATATATATATATATATATATATATATATATATATATATATATATATATATATATATATATATATATATATATATATATATATATATTCCAACATAACTTCATGATTTAACATAAAAGATAAATTTATTTTTATCATTAATTTTCATATAAATGAATTACTTTTTCATTGTTAACATAGAATTGTATTCAAAATGCAAAATATAAATTTTTAATTGTGCAAATATTTTACAAATTGTATACCTTCAACTAGTTTGCAAGTTTCTTATCATTTACATGGGGTTCTTCTATTGGGTATTATCAATTGTGGCATTTCTTAAAGATTAATCATGATTTATGCATAAGAAACAAATTTAGTTATTTAACTAAATCAAGTTACCTAATTCAATTTAGTTGGTAATGGAAATATAATGTTTCCCAAAGCACTAATTTTTCATCTCCCTATATTATGCTCACATATAGCATAGTTTGGAAAAATAATTGAGCCATTATCCACACATATTTTATTTTCTTGCAAGGAAAAAACATCACATAGTATAATTAGGGGAATTGTATTAAAGGATCACGAACCACATATCCACATACTTTCACTTCAAACACTTTATATGTGCACTAGATTCACCTCGCACACACCATCACTACTAACCAATTTTCTTTACTAACCATTACAAGTAGAGTAATTGAAGCTTATATTTTACTTTGAAATAGTCAACACAAACATATGCTCACATAGTATAATTAGGAAAGAATTAAGTGGTCCATCATTTGCGCATCATTTCTTTTCTTGCAAGGAACAAACATCACATAGTGTAATTAGTGGAATTTTTTTAAAGGATCACGAACCACATATCCACATGAAATTTAAACACTTTTTATCTGCACTAGATTCACCTTGCACACACCATCACTACTAACCAATTTTCTTTACTAACCATTACTAGTATCTAGAGTAATTGCTTATATTTTACTTTGAAATTTTGTACACAAACATATGCTCACATATTATAATTAGGAAACAAGTATGTTCCCCATAATCTACACAATGTTTCTTTTCTTGCAAGGAACAAACAACAAATAGTTTAATTAAGGTAATTGTAAAGGATCACTGCATATCCACATCAATTCACACTCTGTATGCTTACAATTTCACTTGCACACACATTCACCCCACACACTAAGCTCACTTAAAATTTGTATAAAGGGGATCCTCTTTCCAAAATATTTGTACCTAATTTATTTGAGCTTATATTTAGTTGTAAACCCTAAGCGAAGCAAAGGCTTTCTAAAAAAAAAGTTAACCTGAACACACTAAATTCCCCATAGGGGCCACAAGGTAATTTATAGTTCAATCCAAGACCATGGCGATAGGAAGAACATAATTCTTCATGGTTATTTTTCATATTGAAACATAGAAAGTTGTATTTTAGGGAGCTTAAAATCCTGCATCATCTAGTGACAAATTTCGTACACAGAGAGAAACCCATGAAGGGGGTAAGGCCTAGGTGACGGATTATCACAGACCTTCATGTTGTCTCCCAACACTTGGTAGGGGTTGTGGATCCAAAAATGACAACTAGAAGATGAGATTCAACCATTCCCACTAGACGAAGGTAGCTTAGTGGCCAAATATTAGGGCATCTTTCCCTATAGGTTGAGGTGTGGGAGCACTTAAAACTCAGGGAATCTTAGTCATGATATTGGAAGCATCACCAAATATTTCGGGACATAGCCCTAATATGTTTTGCCACTATAACCCTCTCCATACCTTGGTTGGTTTTTTGGCTGCTGGAAGTGTCTCCAATGACATTTATGACGTGGCCCCAGTACCATATTCTAAAATATTCACAAGGACCAAATAATACTTGAGAAAAATGATGTTATATATTTTTAGGATTTTTTCTCATACACAAAACCTCAGATAAACCTTTTTTTTATTATTTCACACATTAGAATTAAAGGGAAAATTAACCATTTGTTTTTCAATTTATCTTATGTATGTGATTCATTTTGTTTTCCTAAAGAAAATGTATGTGTTCAGACATGTTGACAAAGGCAACAATCATGTGTTATTGATTTCTTTCCTTTCTTTCCAACTGATTTATTTTTTAGAATAGAACGCTTGTCATTAGTTACATGTTTCAAAATGATTAAATAATCTTCAAGTGCCTCCTACATACAATTCACATCGTCATGAAAATTATTTTACCTTTCATACATGTTGAATTCTTTTACCTTTCATTATATTCTAAATCACCCTTTTTGTTGACACATGGACCAATAATTTTACTGGTGTGCTCTTCTTCAAACCATATTTTTCTTAGCTCGAAACCATTTTCTTTTCATGCTTAAAATTAGAACCCTTGGTCCATGTCAACTTCTGCTACCTAGATGTTAAGTCTTAAGTTGTTTTTCATTTGACTTTTCCCTAGGGTTTATGACTAGAACCCTAGGGTTTCCAAATTGATTCTTATTGACTAAGGAGGAATGCTTTTACCTTTCATCATATTATGAATCACCCTTTTTTTTAACACAAGGACCTATACTTTTAATGGTGCACTCTTCTTCGACCAATCTTTCCCTAAACTCAAAACCCTTTATTTTCATGTTTCAACTTAGAACCCTTGGTCCATGTCAACTTCTGCTATCTATATGCCTACTATTAAATCATAAAAACACCTTCCACTATCTAGATCTACGATTCAGTTGTCTTATGATGATGATTCAATTGAATTACAAGTATATTTTGTATTCCACTATGCAGGAATAGAGATTGAGGAGCCACATGAGGGAGAAGATGTGTCCCATCAAGATGATCAACCAGATAATGATTAAGATGTGCCTTATTGTTATGAAACCAGCTCCCAAAATAGAAGAGAAGAGAGATCAATGCGTTAGAAATCAGCCACTTCGAGGGGGAAACCTCCAATACATTACATATATGAAAAATTCTTATATGATACAAATGACAAAACCTCCTTCTATATATAGGGGTCCATGGGGTCACAATATAATTCTAGCCGACCTAAAAATAATAATGTAAGGGAACAATAATAACAATATGGGGGATACAGGGGCACAAAAATAAAAATAAGGGGCTACACTAATAAAAATAAGGGACTACACTAGTAATATGGGGACCTAACATGCCCTTCTCCTTCAAAAAAGTGTTGTCCTCAATGCCTGAGTAACTTTGGATGCTTCTGTATAAAATTCTCATCCTCCATGTAGAATCTTCAATGGGTAAGTTCTTCCACTTGATGAGATACTCTGAAATTGATTGATTTCGTAGATGTTGAGTTCTTATTTCCGTGATTGTTTCAGGTTCCAATATGATTTTTCCTTCCTCATCAATTTCTCGCAATATTGTTTGAACTAGAATTTTGTCACCTATAACCTTCTTTAAGCATGAAACATGGAAAACAGGATGCACTCGCGAAGAAGAAGGAAGCTCCAATTTGTATGCCATAGTACCAATATTTTGAAAACCCTTGTAAGGACCATATTATTTTGGTGATAATTTATTATCCTTCTTATCTTGCTTGAGGGACATTTGTTTGTATGGTTTTAGCCGTAAAAATACCTAGTCTCCTACATCAAGACTTCTCTCGCTGCGATGTTGATCTGCTTATTGTTTCATTTGATTTTGTGCCAAATTGAGGTTATCCTTTAAGAGTTGGAGAACTTGATGTTGATGCTTGATGTGATCTTCCACTGCTTGCACCTTAGAATTTTCTCTTAAATATGATGTGATGGACGATGGATGATATCCATAAAGTGCCATAAATGGGGTCATTTTTGCTGCAGTATGGAAGGAAGTGCTATACCACCATTCCGCCAGAGGTAACCACTTGACCCATTGTGTTTTTTATCAGATACAAAATAACGAAGATATCCTTCCAAACATGTGTTCACTATCTCAGTTTTACCATCAAATTGAGGATGATAAGATGAGCTATGAGCTAGTTGAGTACCCAAACAGGAAAATAATTTTGTCCAAAAATTTCCAGTAAAAATGGGATCTTTGTCGCTTACCATAATCTTTGGGTTTTCATGTAGATTTTGAATTGTTTCCATAAATGCAATAGTAATTGTACTTGCTTTAAATGGATGAGATAATGCACAATAGTGTGCATACTTGTTAAGTCTATCAACTACCACCATGATGACACTCTTTCCTTCGTACTTAGGTAAAAATGTAATAAAATCCATTGAAATATCCTCCAAATGTTGAATTGGAATGGATAAAGGCTGTAGAAGACCCGGGGTCTTAATTGTCTCAACTTTATTTTGCTGGAAAACCAAACATTCTGCCAAAAAATTTTGAATATTAGATTTAAGGCCATCCCAAAAAAAATATTTCTTCACCCAATGGTAAGTTTTTAAAAATCCTAAATGTCCTCCTAAATTAGAAGTGTGCAATTCAAAAAGAATATTTTGTTTTATTTGGGAATTATTACAAATATATAAGTGATCTTTGTACCATAAGTAATCATTTTTCCAACTAAATGTATTAGATGTACTAGGATCTTGCTTCAAATTTTGAATGAGTGTCCACATTTCTTTGTCCTTTTTCCATTCATCTCTTGCTTCGGTTATCCAATTTAGTTGGATAATAGAAATTTCACAAAGCAATTATTCCACCTCTTCATCCTTTCTTGAGAGTGCATATGCAACAACATTTAACTGCCTTTTTTTGTAGATGATTTCAAAGTCATAACCCTTTGTGACCCATATTTACTACTCTTCTGAAGATAGTCTTTGTTCCAAAAATTTTTTAAGACTATCATGATCAATTTTTACCTTTAAGTGCCTTCCCATTAGGTAAGGTCACCATTTCTTTAGTGCATGTAGTATTGCCAACATTTCCTTCTCATAAATAGCTTTCTGTAAATAATTTCCTTTGATTGGACGACTTTCAAAATAAATGGGTCTTCCTTCTTGCATTAACACAACACCAATTCCATTTCTTGAGGCATCACATTCCACAATAAATATTTTTGTGAAGTCTGTCGTAGCTAAAACTGGTGCTAGGTACATTGCCTCTTTAAGATGTTCAAAGGCCTTAGTTGATTCAAGAGTCCATGAAAATGCATCTTTCTTCAATAATTTTGTTAGAGGTTCTACTATTCTCCCATAATTCTTAACAAACTTTCAATAATACCCTATTAACCCGAGAAATCCTCGCAACTAATCTATGGTTGTGGGGAATTTCCATTCCTTAATGGATTTAATTTTGTTAGGTTATACCTTAACACCCTCGTGAGATACAATATGACATAGATATTCCACCTCTTGTACTCCAAAGAAACATTTGGATGTTTTTTCATATAATTGTTTCTCCTCCTATAGTTTGAGCACCCTGTCAACATGTTGAACATGATCCTTCCAAGACCTGTTGTAGATTAGTATGTCATCAAAAAATACTAGCACAAATTTTCTAAGGAAGGGTTTGAAAATGGAATTAATCAACCCTTGAAATGTAGAAGGTGCATTGGTAAGGCCAAAAGGCATGACCAAAAATTCATAATGGCCCTCATGAGTTTGAAATGTTGTTTTCAAAATATCTGCAGTGTTCATTCTAATTTGATGATATCCTGAATGAAGATCCAACTTGGTAAAATAAATAGTGTCATGTAATTCATCCAATCATTCATCAGTCACAGGAATGGGAAATTTATTTTTAATAGTGAGCTTATTGAGCTCCCTATAATCTGGACACATGCACCATGATCCATCCTTCTTATGCACCAATACTACTGGAGCAGAGAAAGAACTTTGACTAGGTTGAATTATTCCAACTTCTAACATTTCTACAATCATACGTTCAATTTCGCTCTTTTGGACATAAGGATATCTGTAAAGCCTGATGTTTGGAGGAACACTTCCTAGAATCAAATGAATAGCATGATCATGATCATGAATAGGTAGGATTCCTTTGGGAGTATCAAACACCTTGGAATGATTGTCTAAGACTTTTTGGAGATCTGGAGAAATAGATGATTTTGATGTTGGAAATTCTAGTGAGAATAATTATGCAATTACACCTCGTTGTTCTTTCTTCAAAAGCTTTGTCATGACATTAGAGCTTATTATCTTTCCCGGCTTCCCTACGATACCCTGTAATTCGATTTCCTTTCCTTCCAAAAAAAAATTCAAGAAAATTTCTTGAAAATTAAAAGCTACCATCCCTAAAGATTGTAACCATTGTACTCCTCATACAACATCAGAACCTCCCATTGAAAAGGAAAGTATTGGACTATTCAATACATATATCCCCATGGTTAGCTTGGTATTATGGAATTTTCTAGAGAAATTTATAGTTCCTCCATTTGCAGCCATCACTTGACATTCTGGTGCTGGGTATAGGAAACAATTCAATTCTTTGGCTACCTTAATCAATCTTCACTATTACCTTTTTCTTCTAGATATGTCCTTCTATCTTGAGATTTTGAGGAGTGGTAATTCCTGTCAATGCATTACACAATATGGTCAGACTCATTTCTTCTTCTTATAGGGTTAGTTCCTGGTGTATATCCTCTTGTTTTGAAGTTTCTTGTTCGTTTTCTTCCTCCTCTTCACAATATATGTAAAATAATTTCTTCTCAGCACACTTATGACCTTTAGTGTATTTTCTATCACAACTGTAGCAAATCCATTTTTCTCTTTTTTCTTCCAATTTTTGTGGTATCAACCTTGTAGTTTGTGGAAGTCTAGGAGTAGCAATACTTCCACCTTTATAGATGTTAGTGGTAGGCTTCCTTGTTGCCATAATTTTACATTCAATTTTTCTTGCCAACCTGAATGCCTTCTCCAGTGAATCAGGTTCCCAAATGCAAACTTCATTTTGGATGTTATCCTTTAAAGTCCCTATGAAGACATAAATTATGTGTTCTCTGGAATATCAGTTACCGTTATATTCAATTTTTGGAAGTCCTCAGTATGCTCCACCACTGAACCATTTTGTTTGAGATTTATCAATTGGCTAAAGAAGGTGTTGCTCTTTGTATCCTCTTTGTATCCGTAAAAATTGACCAAGTGATTTTTTTTTTATGGGAGAAAAGCCATCGATACCATACAAATGTATTTTGTTCTAAATGTAAATTTACAATGCGTACCTTCTTTGTGTATTGCACATTATTGAGTTCAAAATATTGCTCCATTTGTAGTATCCATGTTATGGGATTGTTGCCATAAAACTTCCTCATATCCATCTTTGGAATATGGTGGTTCTTCCATCCAACATTATAGTTTATGAAATCATGATTAACATTTATTTTGTTCTCATAATGGGTTTCCTCTACTATCTTTTCGACATTAGGAAACATTTCTTGTATCAACTTTGTCAAACCTTCCATGTGTGAATTTAAATAATTCTTCATATTTTCCATGTTTTCTTTCATGTCATCCATCTTAGATTCCATTCTAGCTTCCATGCCATCCATCTTAGCTTCCACACCTTTCTTCAAAGCTTCCATTTCATTTGTTGTTGCTCTTTACGAGAACAAAATTTGGTGCACTTGCTCTTGTCATTTTGATATGTCATGTTGCAATTCTTCGTCTTCATGAGTCATAGTAGAGCCTTCTAAAGGCTTAATGGCAGGGATAATTTTAAGGATGGAAAATTATCTTGAAATTTTAAAAAATTGGCGAATCTCACTAGTACCTAATATGCAAACTATAAAAATTTTATCGATGTATTTGTAAAATTATTCAAATTTATAATGATATTATATATATTGTCTATATAATCTGGGCAATTTTTACTGTAAAATAATTTTATATCGTAGAATTTGGGCGAATCTTTTTTATAAAAATATGGAAATTGGCGAATCTTTTTTTTGGAAAAACCATGAAAAATTAGCCCACCTGCGAATATTAGCCCCTAAAATTTTCCATGCTTAATGGGTGTTGAATTATTTTTTAGAGGCATTTTATAACCGAATACTGATATCTATTCTACAATATGCCCTTGGAATCAATTCAAACTGATTTTTCACATAAGACTTATGCAATTCGAAAAAAATAATACACACTTTTTTATTGATTTTGAGGAGCTCGATATTGAAACTGAACCTGTAGTAGTCCTTTGAAGCTTCTTTCAATTTCCACAGGTCTCACTTGATTTTGATTCTTCAAGACAAAGTTATGCCCAATCTCCCACAATGACCTAATTATGTGTAATATTCCCAATTAGCCACTGCTACTTGGAATATTATAACTTCTCTATTTTTGAAATAAAAGAGTAGGGAGGACAATAAAAAATATCCCAGTGTGAAAAGGGATTGAATTAGGAGGAAAAATAAAGCCACTTTGGTGTGAAATAGGGGCAAAGAAATGAGCTAGTTGACCAAGTCAACAACGTTGTCACAAGAGGAGGGAAACTAGCTAGGGCAGCACAATTTTGAAAGAGGAATCTTCTCAAGGAAGACACATCATCAATGAGTGGGGTTCGAGATGAGGAATCTCACCAAGGATAAGAAGGAGGAGATAGAAGCAAGGGAAGGCATTCATTATTCATCTTTGTTTTGGTCTTTTGACTGATTTCAAGATTCATCTATTTAGTTAGAGTTGCAGCACTGTTTAGTGCAAAGAATTCTCATGTGGAAATTCCATCTTCACCTTTGGTTTAGCTGATTGGGAGATCTAAGGAGGAGGTATTGAGATTAATTTTCATAATTTGTCTTGAGGATATCCATTCTGCATCACCTGCAGTGCAATCACTTCCAATAATTGCGTCATTTCTACAGTAGCAGCAACAGCTGGGTGAAACCCTACTATTTTGTTCTTGTTTCAAAGGAGGAGGTGCCTATTTCACCCTGGGAGGTCTATTGAGGATGGCCTTGGGAAAATTTCTATATCATTCATATATTTCAGATCACATTCAGTATTTTTTAATTCATATTTGCTGGGTACAACGTTATTTTCTGCAGTACTACATTATATGTTGCTATTTTTCTGGAAACCCTTGCTGGGGTGTTTCGATGTGCTTGTAAAAGGGGCCAAACTTCTTATTTCTGATTCCATGATTAATGAAAGCTCTAGATCTGTATGGAACCATATTTTTCATAAGATGTCATAATAAAAGTTATGTTGTTGTAGTCTTCAACAGTTCTATTTTATGAAGTTGTGGGATTGGGGTGTTTTTAAGCATATATGAGATGGGGAGATATATTTAATGTAGCTAGGATGATTTTTTTCTGATGCCATTCTATATTTACGCTACATACAAAATATTTAAGGGGATACAAGTCCTGTTATACTTTTTTATTGCATGGTTTTCCTTATACATCGTCCTGATTAGAGATATTGCAGAAATTACTGAAAGGAATATTACAATGGTATCAGAGCTCTGCTCTTGGGTCAGCTTGTGGGGGGGATTTATCTTCAGCATGGAGGAGGAATACATTTCGAATCTCCTACTTCAAACCCTACAGAACATTGCAAGGGACCTCAAGGAGATGGGACATGAAGGGGATTCTATAGAGTTTTTCCATGAGGCAAGCACCAGCACTGTAAATGGCATGGGGCATTCAGCTGCATCACAATGCTCTACCATGCCTTAATTTCTAACTGGGGGAGATAAGGAGGGAACCCTGGGAGAATATTTTTAAGAATACGAACTCTAATCTCAAGGGTTCAAGGAGCACTTTATCTTTCAAGAGTTTTTCTGGATCAAGGATGGGAGGAGGATTAATCCTCATCAAAAGGAGGATAACTTGATGTAGGGATGAGCCCTACAACACAATATGGAAGGGTTCTTCTTTCCCACATTTTATGGGACACCTAAATGCATAACCAAGGCTTGGTTGGAGAAGTTGGACACATACTTCCATCTCAACAAGGTTTCTGAGATAGAATCCATCAAGATAGTTGTGTTGCACCTAGAATGGGAAGATCAAGAATGGTGGTTCCATGGACTGAACACACTTGGGAATCATCATATCACTTCATACTCAGCTTTTACCAAGAAGCTATTGGATAGGTTTGATCCAAGAGATCCAGAAGCCCACTTTGCCAAGTTAACCAAGCTCAAGAAGGAGGGAGATATTGAGGATTATATTACTTAATATTTGCAACTTTCAGTGATGGTATCCAAACTCACTATGAGTAGGAAGGTATGCATGTTTATTAATGGGATGGCTAAATAATTTCAAGGGTTGGTCAAATCCACTAAAACAACCACACTACTTGAAGTTGTGGAGAAAGCTAGAGATCTACAACACATCTTTCCCAGGGCAAGAACCTTTTTGTAGCAGGATACTTGCTCAATACCAAGGGAGACAATCCATGTTCGGGATTTTGAGGGATAATGTATTGCAGGAAGGACACATCATGTCAAGACCATCTCCAAGAAGGATGCCAGTGCTATACAATCCATGGAAGACTTTTCTCCAAGAGGGGGAGCTATTGCAGCGTTAAGAGGAGTCCCAAAGTATCTAACTTTGAGGGTGAGAGGTACTCTCATGGGGAAAAGAGTCTCTGTGTTGATAGATAGTGGAGCCACTCATAATTTTATTAATGCATAGCTGGTACAAAGGAGAGGAATCCACATGGAGGATATTGAGGGATTCTCGGTTTTGGTCCCAAGAGCTATGACCCTGCAATGTGCCAAGTATGTTCCGGCACTAACCATTACCATGGGGACCTACACATTGAAAAACCATTTCTTT
Source organism: Pinus albicaulis (assembly GCA_034641835.2). Taxonomy (NCBI): domain Eukaryota; kingdom Viridiplantae; phylum Streptophyta; class Pinopsida; order Pinales; family Pinaceae; genus Pinus; species Pinus albicaulis. Next base: position 570,484,009 of record CM076569.1, on the reverse strand, counting down.
GTGGTAGAAATTCCAGACACCAATGTCATATTGGGATTCCAATGGTTAATCACTCTTGGGAGAGTCACCACTAACCGGAGAACTTTGGATATGGAATAGATAGGAGGGAAGGATGGCCAGCAATAAAAGATCAAGGGTATAAACACCTACCCGCCTCAGGTTGTTTCAACACACAGGATGGAGGCAAATCTACACAGAGGAGATGTTGAATGGGCTGTAGAGCTGCATGTATCAGAGGTGAAGGGCAAGGATTCACCAATGCATCTAGATGTTCAATCTCTCTTGGACCGATATTCCACAGTATTTGGAGATATCCCACCAGGGAGACCCCCTGACCGAGGGTTTGAACACACCATTGAGTTGGAGCAAGGGATCCAAGCAGTAATCACCACTCCTTATAGGCATCCCAAGGATTATAGGGATGAGATTGAGAGGGCTATCCAAGAGCTGCTGGCTCTAGGACACATCTGGCCCAATACTAGTCCTTTTTCTTCTGCAATGGTCTTATTAAAGAAGAAAGATGGCATATTGAGGATGTGCATTGACTATAGGGCCTTGAACAAGAAGACCATGAAGAAAAGGTACCCTATACCCGGGATCGATGAAATCATGGATGAGTTGAGGGGATATAAATACTTCTCCAAGATTTATTTGAGATCCGGGTATCATCAAATCAAGGTGAGGGAGCAAGATATCCCCAAAACAATGTTCAGATGTCACTATGGGCATTTTGAGTTTCTGGTAATGCCCTTTGGATTGACCAATGCCCCAGAAACTTTCCAATCCTGCATGAACCACATCTTCCATGGTCATTTGAGAAAGTTTGTATTGGTCTTCTTTGATGATATTCTTATCTACAACCGCACTTGGGAGGAGCACTTGCAGCATATTGAGACAATTTTGTATATCCTCAAGGAGCAGCAATTTTATGCCAAGCGCTCCAAATGTGAATTTGGCCTCACAGAGATGTTGTACTTGGGGCACATCATAGTAGAAGATGGAGTAAGGGTACATGAGGAGAAGATCCAGGCTATCAGAGATTGGCCTGAGCCTAGGAATGTTACAGAACTCAGAGGGTTTGTGGGCATATGCACTTATTACCGAAAGTTTGTGAAAGGGTTTTCACAACTAGCATCACCACTGACAGACTTGAAAAAGAAAGGAGCTTTCCATTGGACACCTACAAAGCAGAGGGATTTTGATAAGCTCAAAGAGGTAATGAGTATTTGTCTTGTTTTGGTTTTTCCTGACTTTTCTCAACCTTTGGTTCTAGAATGTGATGCATCAGGTGAAGGTATTGGAGCAGTCTTGATGCAAGGTGGGCATCCCATAGCCTTTGAGAGTAGGAAGCTGCTCCCTCATGAGAGTTTGTGCCCCATCTATGATAAATAAATGTTGTAAATCATGCATGCATTAGCCAAATTCCAGCAATACTTGGTGGGAAATAAGTTCAAAGTGAAGACTGACCATGACAGTCTTAAATTTTTCCTTGAACAGAAATAATTCCAGGAAAGACAACAGAAGTGGGTGAGAAAAATCCAAGCATATGATTTTGACATAGAGTATGTCAAGGGGAAGAGCAATGTAGTTGTTGATGCACTATCCAGGAGCCCTACAACGCTATCTTTGAGGGGCATTGACGCAGATTGGAAAGCTCAACTTTTAGTTGAGTATTCAAAAGATGACTTTGCATGTGAGATAATTGATGGGGTGGTATTGGATGAAAGGTTTAAAGTAATGGATGAGGTCATCTATTACCAGGACCAGATCTTCTTGGCTAAGAATTCCAAGCTCAAGGAGAAGATCTTATTGGCATCACATGATTCCCCACTTGCTAGGCATCAAGGTTTCACAAAGACCTACAGGGCCATAAGGGAGAGATTCTCATGGAAGGGTCTCAAGGAGGATGTGCTCTGACATGTCAGAGAGTGCACCATTTTCTAGCAAAATAAGGGAGAACACACCCAACCTGCTGGGTTATTGTAGCCACTACCTATTCCGGATGGGAAGTGGGAAAGCATCTCTATGGACTTCATCGTCGACTTACCGACAGTACAGGGTAAGGATTGTATCTTTGTTGTTGTTTATAGACTAACAAAGTAATATCATTTCTTTGCCATTTCTACACATTATACTGCTTCACAGGTAGCTGAGCTCTTCTTCAGAGATGTATTTAGACTCCATGGTCTCCAAAGGACCATAGTGAGTGATCGAGACAGTCGCTTCATGGGTGGCTTTTGGCAAGAACTTTTTTGGTTAGTGGGGACTGATTACTCCAAGCACTAGCTATCATCCCCAAACCGATGGACAGACCAAGATAGTGAACAAGTGGCTAGAAGGCTACTTGAGGAACTATGTCGCCAGGCAGCAGAGAACTTGGCTGCGTTGGCTCCACCTGGGAGAGTATTGTTACAACACTACTCACCATATTTCTATTGGCATGACTCCATTTCGAGCCTTATATGGGTATGAGGCACTCTCATTTTTTGATGTGATGTTTGGGGCAAGTAAGGCTCCAAGGGCAAAGGAATGGATTTAGGAGAACCAAGACATACTCAGGGCACTCAAGAAAAACATTGCTACTGCCCAGAACCAACAAAATATATATGCAGACTGGGGTTGGATACAAAGATAGTTTGAGGTAGGGGATCTTTCCTATCTGTGTCTTCAGCCTTACAAACAATCCACACTCAAGGAGAAGGGAGTTGAGAAGCTCAAACCCCGTTTCTATGGGCCATACAAGGTGGTCAAATGTATCAGAAAGATAGTGTATGAGTTGGAGCTTCCTAAGGAGAGAAAGATCCACAATATCTTCCATGTTTCTTGCCTCAAGAAGGCCATTGGGAGGAATGTAGTTGCTAACATGGATCTCCCCCCTATTGATGATGAGGGCCACATGATTTTGTAGCTAGAAGCCATCTTAGACACAAGGGAGAGGTAGATAAGAAACATAGTCATCAAAGAATATCTGATTCGATGGAGGAATCTACTAGATGAGGATGCCACTTGGGAGGGAGAGAAAATATTGGAGCATCCTTCTTTATTGTTGCTTGTGGGCAAGAAACTTTTGAGCGGGGGGGACTGTAATATTCCTAATTACCCACTGCTACTTGGAATATTATAACTGCTCTATTTTTGAAATAAAAGAGTAGGGAGGACAATAAAACATATCCCAGTGTGAAAAGGGATTGAATTAGGAGGACAAATAAAGCCACCTTGGTGTGAAAGAGGGGAAAATCAATTAGCTAGTTGACCAAGTCAACAACGTTGTCACAAGAGGAGGGAAACTAGCTAGGTGTTGTGACCAGCAACAACCCCCCTTTTTTATTTAATATTAGTAATAATACTAAATAAATGGGGACCCTTACTTAAAAAATTCCAAAAAAATAAATTAGGATATGTTTTTCTTTTCAAATAAAACTTTATATCATAAACTTAGGAAAATTCCTTAGAAAAAACCTTAAGAAACACTTAATTTTATGATAGATTTCAATAAAAAATTTCTTTAAGCGAAATAGCACATCCATCGCAAAATGGTGGATATCTTTTGTAAAACTGAAATTTTGATTTTTCGATTTTGTGATAACGCGATCCCAAAAAGCCTATACAATAACATATTGGTCGCAGATCGCATAGCGCAGAAAAAATAAATGTTAAATGAATACTTTTTGCGCTATTTACAATTTTGCGCTTTTGCGCTATTTGTGATTTGCGCTTTTGCGCTATTTGCAAAATTGCGATGGTTACATTTTGCGATATTGCGATATTACGATATTGCGATATTGTGATATTGTACAGCAATCGCAGATCACAATGTCGCAGATTCATAAAGGCGCGTTGTTCAAAGAAAATCTTCCCATAAATCAATATCTGTTTTGCGCTTTAATGATTGGATTAAATGAATGGATTGTCAATTAATGGTAAATGAGATTTTGTTTTGATCGAAAGTCGTTTCACGTTAAAATAATATATTTCATCCGCCTTTGCATTTAAAACAATCTCATCTTTTCTCATGCCATTACTCTCATATTCGTAAATGCAGGCACGAAGGAGCAAACGTCTATACAAAGCATTCACAGAACATTATGGGTAAGAAAGAGAAGAGTTGGAATTCTGAAAATAGAGAAATGGCTTCACTGTATGCAGAAACCGCTTGCAATAAGGATGCCGGTATAACCACCTGGGAAGGAATGCATAATTTGCTCGAAGAAGAAAATCCTGTGGTGATGAAAGTCGCGGCTACAGCAGGTTCCAGTAATACGTCTGAGGCAACCCTTAAAGAACTGGCTTGTTCATTTCTGCATAGAATAGAGGCAAGGCCGAGGATTCTTCCGTATACAGACATGGTGAAATGGGTGCTAGACATCACCGATATTTCAGACAGGCAATTTAGAACTCCAACTCAAGAGCTAATCGGGTCGTTCACTACGGAAGATTTGAGGCTGATGTATCAGTTTCCGGAACCTCAGGCGACTTATAATAAGCAATTCATGGAAGATTTTTCCAGAGAACATGCAAATTTGTCGGAATGCACACAGGAGTGGACCAAAAGAGATGAACCGTTGAAGAAAAACAAACATGGTATGTACAGTACTGGTTCACTTACCTCTCCTTATGGTTTTGCTGCTGCCATGTTATGCAGGCTTTTTGGAAAGCCTGACATAAATATGATCTTGCCTGAATGGCTCCCTTTGTTGAATGATGCCGTTAATTCTACAATTGTAGACTGGGCCAAAATCTTATCTGATAATTTGACCACTGTTATTTTTCACTACCGGTCCAAATGAAATGTTTCTCAGCGGATTTATTTGCCTTTTTATTTATCTTCTTATGTCATGGACGCTATCTGTTTTTTCTCTAAATTCCCTGTGATGGGTTGGCAATGGACTATCCACAATCCTTTGCCTATTCATGTGTATCATAAGGAACTGTGGGAGTCTAAGTTTGTCCCCTATTTTTACAAAATTTTCCATGGTATAATGCTGCCATTGTACAGAACATTGCATAATAAGGATGCCCCAAGGTTATCCCCAGAAACAGAGGTCGACATTCTCCCCATCGCGAGATGGTTTGGAGAAGAATTGTTCACTTATGTTAGGGTTTTTTGAAGTTCTGCTTCCCCCCATGTTTTACCCCTATATGTTCCAGATAGACTTGTAGCTCCGGAGATTGCTTATCAGACCTGTGGCCAAGGAGGTCTAACAAAGGAATTAAAAGAGAAGAAGAAAGGCATTTGGCCACAATTTCCCATAAACTATGGAACATTTTCACTGTTTGATGTTGGTCACACATTCAAAGAAGTAAGCAACATTACATGCTTACAGTTGTTCAAATTTTCGAGAAGGTTATTTGACCCAAATAATATTGTTAAGAATTTTACCAATGCAATCAGAGTAAGGGAATTTTCCGGGGAACAGGATCTGTTTGATGATATGTTCCAAACAAAAGGTTCATTTAAAGAAGTTTTGAATTCAGCTCAAATGCAATTATCTCCAGAGGAATTCTAGGAATTTAAACTTTACAGAGAGAGAAGACTAACTACTATTCCTTTGGAAAATCTACACTTGGAACCCGCAAGGGAACAAACTCCTAGTGTTAGTCTTAATGAAAGTTCGAGTACAGATAAATCTAAGTCAAAATCTGAAAGAGAGACTTCTGAACGTTCCAATAATTCTAATGAAAAGGAAGATAAAATTGAAGAATCAGTGAAAGATTCTTCTCAATCAAAAGAACTTCCTCAACAGCAAATTTTGACTTCTCAACAGACAAATCCTCCTCCTACCAATGTACAGCAACAATTAGTCACCATTGAATTATACAAAGAATGGGAAAGCTTTAACCAATTGATTAATGTAGAAGGACAGAATGTACAGACCCCTGTACAAACAACCAAAGTTTTGAGCACAGGAATAAGTAGCACAGCCACAGTAACTGAGCATATACCTATCACATCGTCCTCTGAAATTGTACTTAATGTAGAGGACATTCCTCCTCTAGATGTATTCTACAACCCAAAATACAAAGCAGTAGTGAAGAAACAGAGAAAAAAGAGAAAGTTATAAGGTGCAATTTCTACTGAAGCAGAACAACTAGATGTCTTGTGGAAGGATCCTTCCACAGAGCCCACTGAGAATCTTGCTAAGTTATCTCAAATGACAGGGGCTTATGCTTCTGCAACTATTGATAAAGCATTCGAGATACAACTCTTATTAAATGAAAAAGAAGAACAGATAAAATTTCTACAACAACAATTGCAACAGGTACAGGCCAATAATGAAGCACAATTGAAACTTGAAGAATTACAACAACAACTTCAAGAAATGCAAATAGGACATCAAAAAATCTTGGCTGATAAAGAAAAACAAATACAGATTATCCAAGATCAGCACAAAGATGATCCTAAGCTTCCAGAGTTTATTTCAGAAACTATCTCTTTAAACAATCAACTACTGCAACAAGAAGAAGTGTTATGCCAAAAGATCTTGCAATGGAATTATTTTTGCCAAGAGAGTGATAAAATCACAAATCATGTCGTAGATTTACGAAATTATTATGATTTAATTAATGAAAATATCAATGATTATTTGGTATGGCAGAAAACAGAAGAAGGAAGAAAAGCTGGTGCACCAATTATTAATGAAAACCATAAAGAAATACTTTTCAATAACTGGGATGCACAAATCAGAAGGGCAGAGAAGGCAGTAGAGGAGGCGGCTACAGCAGCAAAAAGTCTTATTGATTGTGTAAATGATAATTTTCACAAAGCTAATTTGATTTCAGAAACTGTTCCAGGATATCTCCCACAGGCACATCAACTGCAAACAGAATGGAGGCAAAAGGCAGAAGAAAGAGAAAAATCAATCTAAGGGCTGACAAGATTAAATTGGGACTCTTACTGGACATACTTAGTGAAGCCACACAGTCAGCACAGTGCGCTTAATTATATCATCAATTCTACTGAGAAGATTGCGCCTACACTTGCCGACTCTGTCTTTTCAGGACAGTTGAATTCTGAAGTCGGTCAACCACATCTTCTCAAAACTATGCTAGATGCCTGCAAGTTTAAAGATCAAGTTCATAAATAGTTAGTTAATAGTGTTTATTTTTAGATTTAGTTTTAATTTTACTGTATTTTTGCCTAGGAAAAGGACGATCATTAAACCGAATCCTTAATTTTTTGTAATAGACTATTTTTAGATTTAGCTAAGTAGTATTTAAACCCTTCTCATGCATTTAGAGAAGGGTCCTGGATTTTAATATTTTTGACTTGGAGATTACATTTCTGTACTCCACTAGCTTATATATTTTTTAAAAGGATCACATCTGGTGATTTTATGTGGAATTATCTTTAAAGTGTTGCATTTATGTACCTTGGATTTGATTTTGCATCAGAATTACTGGATTAGAGTATCAGATTTCATTTGAAAGCTTTCAAGATGAATAAGGTATTTCTATCTGTTCACTGTTGATTTCTTTTGTCTTATGATATTCGCTTTAAAATTTTCTATCATTTATATATATTTGGTTTTCACAACGTTTCTTTATATATATCATTTCTGAGTATAATTGAAATGTTATCTTTCATAAGTATATGTAGATGATATATTATGATGAATGCAATATGCTAATACAACTCTGTTTAATTTCTTAAACAAAGTTATCTTTATTTGTTTCTGCACATTTCGATTTAAATGATAATACATTTTTATGGTTATTGTTTAAAAGGAATAATTTGAAGTTGTATTCACATATGATTGCCCGGGTTAGTGTTAGAATTTCTTTATCAGTATTTAGTTTAAATTAGATAGTTTTATTTCAGTCAATTTAGTCTCATTTTCACTCATCCAAATCAATCCATCACCAACCCATTAGTTATAAGGAAACTGGTCCTTTAAATCCAGTCGGAGCCACCATACCAAACGGAAAAGGAGCTGTCCTAAGGTCTCGACCGGGTGGTTTTCCCCAATGTTTGAAGCAAAGATTTTCTAGGCTTCAACATTTTTGGTGCTAGAAGGAGGGCATGAGCTATGAATGGCAAGTAAATCTTTACCCACAAGCCATTCTGAGAGCAAAACACCCTCATCAACTTCTTCAATTTCTTCTGAAATACAAAATCCTATAGAAGGAATTGAGAAGAATATTCATACACCCACTACCAAAATCTCAAAACATTCAGACAATCAAAATCCTGAGTCTCCTGAATTTCAAGATTTAATTCATAAATTGAAAGGATTCTCATTATCTCTAGATGAGTTTGAAATATCTGAAGGTAGTGTAACTTCAAAATTTGCTTCTTCAAAACCTCTTACTAGGCTTCAAAGTGAAAAACTTGGTATTTCTCCGAAAGAATTCCCTTTACCTAGTAGAGTCAAGACAAGAAAAACTCAATCGGAATCAGTGAGTGATATAAGTTCAACATCTAATATTCAAATACCTGTTTCTGAAATCCCAACTCAACAAAGTACAGTTGTTTCTACATCATCTCCTCAATCATCATCAATATCAACATCATCTATTCCAACAACTTCTATTCAAATACCACCAGTTTCTACTACTCCTCCAATAGTTGTTCCAATAATGGCTAGACCATGGGCTACTCCAGGGGCAGTCAACATGGCTGCACCTTTACATGATTTACTAGACAATCCTGGAAAATGGCTTCCAAAATTTAGTCCAGATCTTAACATTCAAGCTGAAGAACATATCAATAACTTTATGCTGGCTGTAAATTTGAATGGAGTCACACATGAAGATGTTGTAGTCGGACTATTCCCTTATACTCTTCAAGGAGCAGCAGGATCATGGTACTTTTCATTACCTTCGGGATCCATAACAAGTTGGGCCATTTTTGCAGATCATTTTTTGACCAAATTTGGAGATGACAGATCAATAGCTACTTTAATCAACGATCTCTCAAATTTGAAAGCAGAACCCAAGGAACCCATTAAAGATTTCAACGCTAGATTCAACAAACTCTTGAACAAAATTCACACAGATTCAAGGCCTAGTGAACAAGTCAGAAGTGAATGGGACATAACTGCCTTACCCTCAAACATAGCAATTTTTGTAGATAGAGCTGCAAAACCTACATTAGCCGAGAATATGAAAGAGGCTATTGCAGTAGAGAAACGAATTATTTCTCTAGAAAAGAAAAATGCTATTGAGGAAAGGAAATCAAAGAAAGTCAGCTTCAAAGATGATTCGAAGAAAAAGGCCAAAGACCCATACGACATGGAAGGTTTACAGAAAGTTCTTAAAACCATGTCAAATGAAATGGTTGAAATTAAAAAACAAGTAGCTGAAACTTCTACCAAAAAACCATTCCGAAATTTTAAAAGAAACCAAGTTGAATATAAACCTCCTAATTCAATCTCTAATGCAGAATCAGAAGAAGAGGAAGAAGAAGAAGATACATCTTTAGTATCAGATGAGGAAGATGAGAATGAAGAAATAACTGAATTGCATGGAATGTGGGATTTTATTCTCCCTAATTCTGATAGTGAGGTAGAACAAGAAGCTATGCCTGTAAGTACTAGGAGTAAATCTACATCGGAGCCTGTACAAATAGCTCCTAAAAAGAAAATTACAACTCTGAGTATCAAAGACAAATCCCCTGCAAATAAAGCTTCTCCATTACCTACTCAGAATCAACCATCTTCTTCTAATCCTCCTTCATCAACAACAAAGACTTTAGTAGTGTCAGATCCTATGGAGTATAACATTGTTGAAGACATGAAAAAGATTAAAGCCAACATTTCCTTACATGAACTCAGCAAACTAAAACACCAGAAAAAGTTGTTATTAAAAGAATTAAACGCTACACCAATTGCTCCTTTACCAAGTGGTGTAGTTGCAAAAGCAGCCAAAGGAACTGGTAAGCCACCAGACAAGGTAGATGCTACTGATACAGTGCTCATTGCAGAAAAATCAAATTCTCATACTCCTCCTTTTCTTTTGACTTATGAAATGTACAATAAGAATCTGCATAATTGTTTAATCGATTCTGGAGCATCCTCTAATATAATGCCTACTTCTGTTTGTGCCAAATTGAATATCGAACCACAGAAATCGGTAGTTCATATTGTTCAATTGGATCGCTCTAAAGTTCAAGTTGTAGGAGAAATCAATTCAGTTACTATCAGATTAGCTTCCGATCCTAGGATTGTCCAAAGAATTGATATTTTGATTGCAGATATTCCTGAATTCTATGAATTAATCTTAAGCAGGGATTGGTCTGCGAAACTTAATGGTTATATCTCAACTGATTATTCACATATGTGGCTTCCCTACAAAGGGAAACCAAATCAAATCAAAGTTGAACGAGAAAAACATATGACGCACACTGTCACTGAATTTGAACAACCTAATGAGCTTGTGGCATTCAACAACAATATTCTTGGAGGTTATTCTGCTGAGTCATTTCTTGGAAACTTCAAAGCACCTCAATCACCTTTTTCTGTAAATACTTTTGTTTCTCAAATAGAAAATTTTTCACAATCTGATTCTTCCAGAATTGTAAATATTTCTGATGTAATTGTAGATAAGCCAATAGATAAATCTTTATTTTGGTCATTATATTTTGATGGATCAAAGTCTAGTGATGGAGCTGGAGCAGGATGCATCTTAATTGATCCAGATGGAGAGAAAACCATGCTGTCATGTAGTTTAGAATTCGAGTGTATGAACAATACCGCAGAATATGAAGCCTTGATTCAAGGACTTTATAAAGCTATAGGGTTAGATGTTAAATACTTGAAAGTCTTTGGTGATTCCGAAATTGTCATAAAACAAGTTAGGAATACTATTCATTGCCTTTCAGTTCATCTTAAACACTATCAAACCCTAGTACAAGATCTTACCACTCATTTTTTAGCGTTCAATATTTCTCCTATTCCTAGGAATTAAAATATATCAGCTGACTTGTTAGCTAATGTTGCATCTAAACTCCTTCCAGCTGAAGATTGCAGTCCTGATAGATTTTCTATAGAATTGATTTTTCGCCCATCTGTCTCAGATAATGTCACAAATTGGAGAGTTTTCTATCATGATCAAGATATTCTAAATTTCATGACTTCAGAGAAATCATATGATGAACAAATTATTGATGAGAATGATCATGATTTACAAATTGCTTCAAAAGGTAATGAAAATCCCATTCCAAAATCTGTTGTTAAATTAGAGGATTTATATGATATTAAAGACAGATTCAAGAAAGTCACTAATGCTAAACTTCAAAGTTCCACTTTGAAGTTTGAATTAGTAAATCTTGGTTATGATTCTAAACCTCAAAACGTTAATTTAGGACTCAATTTAACACCAGAGGAAAGGAATGCTTTCATTAAACTCTTGAAAAAATATAAAAACGTTTTTGCTTGGAATTATGATGATTTAAAAACGTATGATACTTCGGTTATTCAACACACAATTCCAATGCTTCCTGATATTAAACCTTTTCAACAAAAGTTAAGGAAGGTTCATCCAAATCTCGAAGGACAAATCAAATCAGAACTTAATAAAATTTTAAAAGCCAAAATCATTTTTCCTGTAAGGCACTCCAATTGGGTTTCCAATATGGTACCTGTAAGGAAGAAGAATGGTGATATAAGAATCTGTATTGATTTCAGAAATTTAAACAAGGCATGTTTAAAAGACAATTTTCCATTGCCAACCATGGAACAGATACTTCAAAAGGTAGCTGGTTCTGAACTTATGTCCTTTCTCGATGGATTTTCGGGCTATAATCAAGTTTTAGTTCATCCGGATGACAGATTGAAAACAACTTTCAGAACAAAATGGGGAACTTATGCTTATCAGAAAATGCCTTTTGGTCTAATAAATGCAGGAGCAACTTTTCAAAGAGCCATGGACATTGCATTTAAAGGTCTGATCAATAAATCTGTTGTTGTTTATCTTGATGACATAACGATATTTTCAAAAAAGAGAGCCAATCATCTACATGACTTAAAGCAAATTTTTGAAAGATGTAGAAGGTTTGGTATTTCCTTAAATCCAAAGAAATCTTTCTTTGCTTTAGATGAAGGAAAACTCTTAGGATTTGTTGTGTCAAAAGATGGTATATATATTGATCTAGATAGAGTGAAAGAAATTTATGATATTTCTTTACCTCATAACAAAAAATCCATGCAATCATTTCTTGGACAGATCAATTTTGTTAAAAGATTCATTCCTGATTTTTCTTTAATTATTTTACCTATGCAAAATATGATCAAGAAGAATTCAGTATTCAAATGGGGGCATAAAGAGAAAGAAGCCTTTGAGGCAATCAAACAAGCGATCATTAATGCACCAGCATTGAATACCCCAGATTTTTCTAAAGATTTTACTTTGTATACTTTGGCCACCTAAACATCTTATGCAGCTGTTTTAACACAGCTCAATGATCAGAAAATTGAAACACCAATTTCTTTCTTTAGCTGAAATATGCAAGGAGCTGAGCTTAATTATTCCGATGTTGAAAAACAAGCCTTTGCCGTGTTTAAATCAATCAAACATTTCAGACCTTTTCTCTTGAAAACACATACAAAAATCATTGTCCCATTCTCTGCAGTGAGGCAATTATTAATTCAAAAAGTAGGAGAAAAGAGAGCTAACTGGGTAACAGCCTTGCAAGAATATGATATTGATATTAAACCAGCTAAGATTGTTAGAGGACAAGGTTTTTGTAGATTATTGGTAGGAGCTCATAACATACCAGAAAATCAAGATTCAAATCAAGATATTCAAGTAAGTCAGATAAGTGTTACAGATTCTGAATCTCAGTATCCTGATCTTATCTATTACTTGAAAAATGGGTATGTTCCTTCTAATCTCAACTATAAGAGTAAACGCGCTTTAAGGTTAAAGACTATTAAATATGAGATCATTGATAATGTGTTGTTCAGAAAAAATTATGATTCAATCTTATTAAGATGTCTTGAAAAGACTGAAGCTGAAAAGGTTTTGCAAGAATTGCATGATGGACCAGCAGGAGGTCATTTTGGAGGTGATACCACAGCTCACAAAATAATTCGTGTTGGTTATTACTAGCCTACCCTGTTTAAAGATACGCATGATTACGTAAGGAAGTGCATAATTTGTCAAACTGCAAGTGGAAGACAAAGAAAACCAACTTTTCCTTTGCAACCAGTGAGTATTGACCAACCATTCGAACAATGGGGGCTTGACATTATTGGTGAGATAGTACCTCATTCTTCCAAATAGCACAAGTACATCCTTACTGCAACTGATTACTTTACAAAATGGGTAGAAGAAATCCCGTTGAAGGTAGCCAATTCTGATGAAATTATTGATTTCATAGATCAATTCATCATAACCAGGTTTGGTGTACCTAACGCTCTTGTCTTTGATAATGCATCTTACTTCTCTGGAAATAGTTTAATAGAATTTGCAGTCAAAAGAGGTTTTAAATTAAAATATTCAGCAAATTATTATCCACAAGGTAATGGTTTGGCTGAATCCACTAACAAAAATCTTATCAAAATCATTAAAAGGACCATTGATCAAAATCAAAAGAATTGGCACAAGTCTTTAATCTTTGCATTATGGGCTAATCGTATTACTGAAAAGCTTCAATAGGAACTTCACCTTTCAATTTAGTTTATGGAAAAGAAGCTGTGATACCATCAAATTTAACTCTTCCATCATTAGCCCTAGTGCAATTTATTGAAGAAAATCCTTCTTCATCCATTCAATTGAGATATGATCAAATCCTTAAACTAGAAGAAGATAGAGATAAAGCAAAAATTATACATGAAAAACATCAACAGCTTGTAAAATCTTCTTTTGATGCAAGTTCTACCGACTCAAATTTTTTTTCAATTGGTGATGTTGTTCTGAAATGGGATAAAGCACATGAAGAAAAAGGTAAGCATACCAAATTTCAGAAAATGTGGCTTGGACCATTTCAGATCGTTGAAAAGATAGGCTCAAATACATTCATACTCCAAGATCTAACATGTAAGAGAGAATCTCTTCCTGTAAATGGGCTTATCTTGAAGAAATTCTTTTCATAAGGAGGTAACCCCTTCTTAAACTGTACATATTCCTTTCTGCAAAGTTTTTAAATTGTTTTTGCAAATAAAGGTTGTTAATAAGTCTCTAATTGACTGTTTACTATTTAGGAAAATTTCTTAGGAAAAATATTATAAATATTAATTTTGTGTAAATAAGAATTTTTAAAGAGATGATCACAGTTTTTGGATAGTTTAAAATAAGATATTAAACTTTGAAAGATTATTCCAATCATTTGCATGATCTTTTGAAAACTTGAAGAGAATGTAAATCATTATAAGTTTATTGAGTAGAGAAAGGTTATCTATAAAAGTAAATATTTTTCAAAGTTTTGGTACTCAAAAAACTCTGAAAATTGTCATCCATTGATTCTTAAGGATAAAAATATTTCACCCCATCCATTTAAGTTGTGATTTTTTAGAATATAATTCTAAGAAATTATATGAAAATTTAAGAGATAAGAGGTCTCATTATGAGCCGACTTACCATGTTCATAAGGAGTAATAAAACTGAAATTACCAATACTGCATACCAAAACACGGTAATGGCTTATAAATATAAGACAAGGGGTCTCATCACGATCCAACTTGTTCAGTTTAATTATAACAAGTGAATGGCATTGTTATTAACTGGCTACCAAACCAGAACAATGGCTCTTAAAAATAAAAAATAAGTAAAAGACAAAAACATGAGATAATAGGTCTTATGAATTTATCTTTTAAAAATTCATAATTTTAGTTGGATGGGACAATGAATGGTTAATGGTTTAAAGGTAACCCTGTCGAGACTATGAACGTTTGCAGGCAGCAGAGGCAATACCTATGGCAATAGAGTATATTATAAAACCAAAACTTGGAGAAATCCACTTACTTCATTATTAACACCAATCAAAGCTTGAGATAATCAAAAAATGTTTTTGTTCTTAAGGAATTTGAAAGAAATTGTGAATGATTTTTATTTCTTTTTCATAAGTTAGATTTTATTTAAAATATCCTAAGATAGTTTTTTATTATCTTTAAAAAAAATTATTTACTAGAAATATAGTGTTCATTTTATTTTTTCAGAGATAACTGTTTCTTTCAGTGAATCGCCAATTGTTGTGACCAACAACAACCCCCCTTTTTTATTTAATATTAGTAATAATACTAAATAAATGGGGACCCTTAGTTAAAAAATTCCAAAAAAATCAATTAGGATTTGTTTTTCTTTTCAAATAAAACTTTATATCATAAAATTAGGGAAATTCCTTAGAAAAAACCTTAAGAAACACTTAGTTTATGATAGATTTCAATAAAAAATTTCTTTAAGTGAAATAGCGCATCCATCGCAAAATGGTGGATATCTTTTGTAAAACTGAAATTGCGATTTTGCGATTTTGCGATAACACGATCCCAAAAAGCCTATACAATAACATATTGGTCGCAGATCGCATAGCGCAGAAAAAAGAAATGTTAAACGAATACTTTTTGTGCTATTTACAATTTTGCGCTTTTGCGCTATTTGTGATTTGTGCTTTTGCGCTATTTGCAAAATTGCGATGGTTACGTTTTGCGATATTGCGATATTACGATATTGCGATATTGCGCAGCAATCGCAGATCACAATGTCGCAGATTCATAAAAGCGCGTTGTTCAAAGAAAATCTTCTCATAAATCAATATCTTTTTTGCGCTTTAATGATTGGATTAAATGAATGGATTGTCAATTAATAGTAAATGAGATTTTGCTTTGATCGAAAGTCGTTTCACGTTAAAATAATATATTTCATCCGCCTTTGCATTTAAAACAATCTCATCACATTTCTCATGCCATTACTCTCATTTAACTCGTAAAATGCAGGCACGAAGGAGCAAACGTCTATACAAAGCATTCACAGAACATTATGGGTAAGAAAGAGAAGAGTTTGAATTCTGAAAACAGAGAAATGGCTTCACTGTATACAGACACCGCTTGCAATAAGGATGTCGGTATAACCACCTGGGAAGGAATGTATAATTTGCTCGAAGAAGAAAATCATGTGGTGATGAAATTCGCGGCTACAACAGGTTCCAGTAATACATTTGAGGCAACCCTTAAAGAACTGGCTTGTTCATTTCTGCATAGAATACGGGCACGGCCGAGGATTCTTCCATATACAGACATGGTGAAATGGGTGCTAGACATCACCGATATTTCAGACAGGCAATTTAGAACTCCAACTCAAGAGCTAATCGGGTCGTTCACTATGAAAGATTTGAGGCTGATGTATCAGTTGCCGGAACCTCAGGCGACTTATAATAAGCAATTCATGGAAGATTTTGCCAGAGAACATGCAAATTTGTCAGAATGCACACAGGAGTGGACCAAAAGAGATGAATCGTTGAAGAAAAACAAACACGGTATGTACAGTATTGGTTCACTTACCTCTCCTTATTGTTTTGCTGCTGCCATGTTATGCAGGCTTTTTGGAAAGCCTGACATAAATATGATCTTGCCTGAATGGCTCCCTTTGTTGAATGCTACCATTAATTCTACAATTGTAGACTGGGCCAAAATCTTATTTGATAATTTGACCACTGATATTTTTCACTACCGGTCCAAACGAAATGTTTCTCAGTGGATTTATCCGCCTTTTTATTTATCTGCTTATGTCATGGACGCTATCTGTTTTGTCTCTAAATTCCCTGTGATGGGTTGGCAATGGACTATCCACGATCCTTTGCCTATTCATGTGTATCATAAGGAACTGTGGGAGTCTAAGTTTGTCCCCCATTTTTACAAAATTTGCCATGGTATAATGATGCCATTGTACATAACATTGCATAATAAGGATGCCCCAAGGTTATCCCCAGAAACAGAGGTCGACATTCTCCCCGTCGCGAGATGGTTTGGAGAAGAATTGTTCACTTATGTTAGGGTTTTCGGAAGTTCTGCTTCCCCCCATGTTTTACCCCTATATGTTCCAGATAGACTTGTAGCTCGGGAGATTGCTTATCAAACCTGTGGCCAAGGAGGTCTAACAAAGGAATTAAAAGAGAAAAAGAAAGGCATTTGGCCACAATTTCCCGTAAACTGTGGAACATTTTCACTGTTTGATGTTGGTCACGCATTCAAAGAAGTAAGCAACATTACATGCTTACAACTATTCAAATTTTCAAGAAGGTTATTTGACCCAAATAATATTGTTAAGAATTTTACCAATGCAATCAGAGTAAGGGAATTTTCCGGGGAACAAGATCTTTTTGATGATATGTTCCAAACAAAAAGTTCATTTAAAGAAGTTTTGAATTCATCTCAAATGCAGTTATCTCCAGAGGAATTCCAGGAATTTAAACTTTACAGAGAGAGAAGACTAACTACTATTCCTTTGGAAAATCTACGCTTGGAACCCGCAAGGGAACAAACTCCTAGTGTTAGTCTTAACGACAGTTCGAGTACAGATAAATCTAAGTCAAAATCTGAAAGAGAGACTTCTAAACATTCCAATAAGTCTAATGAAAAGGAAGATAAAATTGAAGAATCAGTGAAAGATTCTGCGCAATCGAAAAAACTTCCTCAATAGCAAATTTTGAATTCTCAACAGACAAATCCTCCTCCTACCAATGTACAACAACAGTCAGTCACCATTGAATTAGACAAAGAATGGGAAAGCTTTAATCAATTGATTAATGTAGAAGGACAGAATGTACAGACCCCTATACAAACAACCAAAGTTTTGAGCACGGGAATAAGTAGCACAGTCACAGTAACTGAGCACATACCTATCACACCCTCCTCTGAAATTGTACTTAATGTAGAGGAAATTCCTCCTCTAGATGTATTCTACAGCCCAAAATACAAAGCAGTAGTGAAGAAACAGAGAAAAAAGAGAAAGTTAGAAGGTGAAATTGCTACTGAAGCAGAACAACTAGATGTCTTGTGGAAGGATCCTTCCACAGAGCCTACTGAGAATCTTGCTAAGTTATCTCAAATGAAAGGGGCTTATGCTTCTGCAACTATTGATAAAGCATTCGAGATACAACTCTTATTAAATGAAAAAGAAGACAAATAAAAGTTCTACAACAACAATTGCAACAGTTACAGGCCAATAATGAAGCACAATTGAAACTTGAAGAATTACAACAACAACTTCAAGAAATGAAAATAGGACATCAAAAAAGCTTGGCTGATAAAGAAAAACAAATATAGATTATCCAAGATCAGCACAAAGATGATCCTAAGCTTCCAGAGTTTATTTCAGAAACTATCTCTTTAAACAATCAACTACTGCAACAAGAAGAAGTGTTATGCCAAAAGATCTTGCAATGGAATTCTTTTTGCCAAGAGAGTGATAAAATTACAAATCATGTCGTATATTTACGAAATGATTATGATTTAATTAATGAAAATATCAATGATAATTTGGTATGGAAGAAAACAGAAGAAGGAAGAAAAGCTGGTGCACCAATTATTAATGAAAACCA
Source organism: Pinus albicaulis (assembly GCA_034641835.2). Lineage (NCBI taxonomy): Eukaryota > Viridiplantae > Streptophyta > Pinopsida > Pinales > Pinaceae > Pinus > Pinus albicaulis. Next base: position 570,465,537 of record CM076569.1, on the reverse strand, counting down.
TAAAGAAATACTTTTCAATAACTGGGATGCACAAATCAGAAGGGTAGAGAAGGCAGCAGAGGAGACGGCTACAGCAGCAAATAGTCTTACTGATTGTGTAAATGCTAATTTTCACAAAGCTAATTTGATTTCAGAAACTGTTCCAGGATATCTCCCACAGGCACATCAACTGCAAACAGAATGGAGGCAAAAGGCAGAAGAAAGAGAAAAATCAATCCAAGGGCTGACAAGATTAAACTGGGACTCTTACTGGACATACTTAGTGAAGCCACACAGTCAGCATAGTGCGCGTAATTGTATCATCAATTCTACTAAGAAGATTACGCCTACACTTGCCGACTCTGTCTTTTCAGGACAGTTGAATTCTGAAGTCGGTCAACCACATCTTCTCAAAACTATGCTAAATGTCTGCAAGTTTAAAGATCAAGTTCATAAATAGTTAGTTAATAGTCTTTATTTTTAGATTTAGTTTTAATTTTACTATATTTTTTCCTAGGAAAAGGACGGTCATTAAACCGAATCCTTAATTTTTTGTAATAGACTATTTTTAGATTTAGCTAAGTAGTATTTAAACTCTTCTCATGCATTTAGAGAAGGGTCCTGGATTATTATATTTTTGACTTGGAGATTACATTTCTATACTCCACTGACTTTTATATTTTATAAAGGATCACATTTTGTGATTTTATGCGGAATTATCTTTAAAGTGTTACATTTTTGTACCTTGGATTTTATTTTGCATCAGAATTACTGGATTAGAGTATCAGATTTCATTTGAAAGCTTTCAAGATGAATAAGGTATTTCTATCTGTTCACTGTTGATTTCTTTTGTCTTATGATATTTGCTTTAAAATTTGCTATCATTTATATATATTTGGTTTTCACAACGTTTCTTTATATATCATTTCTGAGTATAATTGAAATTTTATTTTTCATAAGTATATATAGATGGTATACAATGATGAATGCAATATGTTAATACAACTCTGTTTAATTTCTTAAACAGAGTTATCTTTATTTGTTTCTGCACATTTCGATTTAAATGATAATAAATTTTTATGGTTATTGTTAAACTGGAATAATTTGAAGTTGTATTCACATATGATTTCCCGGGTTAGTTTTAGAATTTCTTTACCAGTATTTAGTTTAAATTAGATAGTTTTATTTCAGTCAATTTAGTCCCATTTTCACTCATCCAAATCAACCCATCACCAACCCATTAGTTATAAGGAAACCGATCCTTTAAATCCAGTCGGAGCCACCATACCAAATGGAAAAGGCGTTGTCCTAAGGTCCCGACCGGGTGGTTTTCCCCAATGTTTGAAGCAGAGATTTTCTAGGCTTCAACACTAGGGTAGCGCAGTTTTGAAAAGGGAATCTTCTCAAGGAAGACACATCATCAATGAGTGGGGTCCGGGATGAGGAAGATCACCAAGGATAAGAAGGATGAGATAGCAGCAAGGGAAGGAATTCATTATTCATATTTTTTTGGGTCTTTTGACTAATTACAAGCTTCAGCTATTTAGCCTGAGTTGCAGCACTTTTTAGTGTAAAGAATATTCATGCGGGAATTCCATCTTCACCTTTGGTTTAGCTGATTGGGAGATCTAAGGAGGAGGTCCTGAGATTACTTTTCATCATTTGTCTTGAGGATATCCATTCTGCATCACCTACAGTGCAGTCACTTCCAGTAACTGCATCATTTTTGCAGTAGCAGTAGCAGCTGGGTGAAACCCTCCCATTTTGTGCTTGTTTCAGAGGAGGAGGTGTCTATTTCACTCTGGGAGGTCTATTGAGGAATTCCTTGGGACAATTTCTATATAATTCATCTATTTCATATCACATTCAGTATTTTTTAATTCATAGTTGCTGAGTACAACGTTATTTTCTGCAGTACTGCATTGTATGTTGATATTTAAACCCTTGCCAGGTTGTTCTGATGTGCTTGTAAAAGGGGCAAAACCTCTTATTTCTGATTCCATGATTAATGAAAGCTCTAGATATGTATGAAACCATCTTTTTCAGAATATTTCATAATAAAAATTACGTTGTTGCAGTCTTCAGCAGTTCTATTTTATGAAGTTGTGAGATTGGGGTGTTTTTAAGCATATATGAGCTGGGGAGATCTATTTAATGTAGCTAGGATTATTTTTTTCTGATTCCATTCTATATTTAAGATACATACAACATATTTAAGTGGATACAAGTCCTGTTCTGCATTTTTATTGCATGGTTTTCCTTATACATCATCCTCATTGGAGATATTGCAGAAATTCCTGAAAATGAATATTACATTATGGGCTAGTTCAGTAGAGAAAATTGTATGACATGCCACGTGTCACCGTTTCCTCCATTGGATCTGAAATTGATACAAAGGAAACTATATCTTGTGTACTTGTGGACACTTTTTACAGAATTCCAATCTAATGCTCAGAGTGAGAGTTATGACGATTTTCACAGGGTCACCTCTTTGAGATGAAATTCGGAAGCCTGAAACAACACTAACTTCCACAGATCATATTTCCAAAAATATTGTGAATAAATCTTAGAAATTTTTCCATGACGTTCCTCAGGATTTTGGTTTCGCTTTGTAAAAATTTCAGCTTCTAAACCCTCGTAGAAAAAGAGTTATTCCGAAATTCCATGATGAACTGTTTAGGTTAAATTCAGGAGCCTGTAAAAAGCCCTAACTTGCATAGTTCATATCTCCAAAAATATTGCGAACCAATATTTCTGCTTCACGCTCTAAAAATTTCAGCTTCTGAACCTTCATAGAAAAGAATTTATAGCGAAAATTCTACAATGACTTGTTTGGAGTAGCGAAACCCTAGAATCCAAAGCTCTGATACCAAATGATATGAAACCAGCTCTAAAAATAGAAGAGAAGAGAGATCAAAACCTTAGAAATCAACCACTTCGAGGGGGAAACCTCCAGCACATTACATAAATTAACAATTATTTGATACAAATGACAAATCCTCCTTCTATATATAGGGGTCCATGGGGTCACAATATAATCCCAGCCGGCCTAACAAAAATAATGTAAGGGAACAATAATAACAATATGGGGGTTACAGGGGCACAAAAATAATAATAAGGGGCTACACTAATAAAAAAAGGGACTACACTAGTAATATGGGGACCTAACACTTATGGACCTGGTCAACCACTAGAGGAAAATGTTCCCTATCAAGCTAATCAATTGTCATGAGGGGAACAATATGTGAAACATTAAGCCAATAAACCACTAGAGGAAGAATATTTTCTCTATCAAGTTGATCAACCACTAGAACAACAAATTGTTTTCTCTCAATTTGACACGATAACAAGGATTTGAAGTTATTTGGAAAGGGGTGGACCATTTGTAGGAAATTTGGATGCAAGCACAACATAGGACCTTGCGAAGCGTATCTATATGATTGGAATCTAGATTCGTGGCAAAAATTTGCCAAAAATTCAAAGTGTTTAGAATCACACCAAACTAGAACAATCGGATTTGACCCGTTGCCAGAAATTCAATGTAATTCATTTCACTCAAAACAGAGTCCGTATGAGGAAGTTAGAGCTCGTTGATCGTTGTGTCAAACAGGAAAATTGTTTAAAAAATGGTCAAACAGGGTCAAAGGTAAAAATTTGGGTTTTCAAAGGCCCAATGACAAGAAAAAAAATATTAGATTCTCATTGGCCCGAATTCTGGGCACATGGGAAATTTGTGATTTGTTTAATTTCTTAAGCCAATGGGAAGAGGACACGTGGCAAGCTCGAAGGCCGCCACGTGCCCCCCTCCAAGGTCGAATTTGAATTTATTTTGATGGAATTCGAATTTAATTTTTGGCGGGAAAAATGAATTTATTTTTTGGCAGGAAAATTGAATTTAATTTGGGCGGAAAAAAAATTTGGGCAAAGGTCGGGGTCAAACCCGCAACCTCCCCCACACAACCCACGAGCCTTACCATTGTGATATGCGCTAGTCCTTGTAAGATATAGCACAAAATTCATATTTATGATTTAAAAAGGATTTGGGTGGAGGCGAGAAGGGCCTGCCCTAAGGGGCTAGCCCTTCGTCCATGGGACCACACCCCAGGACTAGGCGAAGTGCCCAACCTAATGGCGAGGATTTAACCATTTAATATGGTTTAATTAACCTTAAAAATATGTTTTATGTGCTAATCACAATTTAAAGGTGGGTTATGATAAAATGTGCCATTAGCACTAACTAAGGTTATTCCTTAATTAAACTTCCACTTAACCATAATTAATCATCAGATTAACTTGGTGGCATGTTTGGCGGAGCCACCAACTTCGGCGCCACTTCCAAATTTGGGGGGCTTAACTGGAATTTCTCTACTTTTAGTGGAGGTTCCTAGGGAAAATTGAATGAAGCATAAATTTTGATATTTGCGATTAAATTTTTGCATTCTTAAATTATTTTGATGCTCTGAAGCCAATGGAACAGGTTGCAGAGGCGTTGGAGCACTTCTGAAAGTGTTTCTCCACTTTGAATATTAAAGAAGCCTAGAGCCACTAGGAGAGGAGGTCATGCTTAGATCAGCTGGAGACCATTTTCAAAGATTGAATAGTCTATTTTAAGGTTTTTGGGTATTCTGAATCCAATGGAGTAGGTTTCAAAGCCATTGGAGCACTATAGGTGCATGTAATAATAAATTTTACCATTAATCCAAAGAGGGCCTAACCAGTTGATGCATGTCCATGGAGATGTAGCCCAAGAGGGGTGAAATCTGTTATCGACTATAGTGTGATGTGTATGCTTTGTGTTATTTATATGCATTTTATTTGTTGTACATGAGTTTTTAAAATCTAATTAACTCATAAATTACTCATCGAGACACTTAAAACTTGACACATAAACCCCTTCACAATTGTTTAACTTGAGACGATCCTAAACACATTTTTATTTAACTGATGAGGGAGCTAGCACAACAAAATTAGTTTTCCCTTATTCAGATCAATTTGGTATTAGAGTAAAGTTTATCTCATTTTTTCCAAGGTTAGCTAGAAGAATTAGCTATTGGTTTTTTAATTTGTTCAAGGATAATTTAACAATGTGCAAGTTTATGTGTGAAGAAGAAGGTCAAGATTGAGAGCTCAATTCTCAAATCATAGAAAAGAAGCTTTGTCTGAATTGCATGTGTGATCGAAGCTTCATAAAGTGATGTTTCAAGTCAATCTTCCTTGGAAAAAATATTTGATAAAGAGATGTTGCGGAAGCTCTACATCATGAATAATATGGTGCAAGAGTTGTATAAAGATAAGAGGGAGAACATCATACTTCAAGAGAAGTTGATTGGCATGAAGGAGGAGAAGCAAGAGCTTCTTTAAAAGATGCATGAGATGGAGACTCAGTTCCATATTGCAAATGAAACCCTTGAAAATATGCATGAGATGGAGACTCGGCTCCATGATTCCAAGGAAACTTTTCCCAAGCATGTGCTTGAAAAATAGGTATGCAAATCAAGTTTATCTTCTAATTCTTCTCAAGATGAATGTGTAGGTGCTTTTGAAAGACACACTAGAGGAATAGGGTCCAAATTATTGATGAAAATGGGATATGAAGGTAAACGATTGGGTAAACATGCACAAGACATAGTTGAGAAAATTGTTGTTGAGGAAAGGCTTAAATATTTGGGTCTTGGTTATGGACAACATGATGCAGAATACTCCAAAGCCAAGGAGGCACATGAAGGTGTTCCAAGAAGGACTTTAATTTCATGTTCATTACCTCAATCTTGTGAAGTTTATGTTCATGAGGAATGCAATAGTTTTACACCCACTTTGCAAGAAGGTTCTCATAAGCATGCAGCTAATGAGAATGGAGCACAAGGATGATGTTGAAAGCTCTAAATTCATTGAATGCATTGTTGGTATTTCGAAGAGAGGCACTACCTCATCAAATTCACCTCCTCAAGAAGACGACAAAGGTCAATGTTCAAGGTATAAATATGCCTTTAATCAAGTTGTTTTTTATTATGATAAACATGGTAAATCTTCACATAAGATTTGGAAAAGGTTTGAATGTTCCTTTTCTGGTTTGAATACCCATAATGTTTCAAGATGTTGGAAGAAGATAGCCATGCACGGGAAAATTTCTAGACAAAGGAGGCAGAAAGCTACAGGTCCATTGGACAAGGCAAACCATGTTGAAAAGAAGAAGCAATTGCTTTTCTCTCATTTCCATAAGCAAGGTCATATTTTAGACAAGTATTGGACTTTGTATCCAACAAGTCATCCATGAAATTTGAAGCAGGTGGAGAGAGATCTTGATAGGAATGGAAAAGAGGATTCCATAATCAATTTGGGTCAGGATGATTCGCATGATGAAGTGCAGCTAAAAGAAGCATCATTGAAATGGTTTGGTAGGATATGGTTATATTTATTATTCAATTGAGGCCTTGCATGTCTTTTGATGTTGATGCATTTATTTTCCAATTGAATGCATGTTGCATGTTTACGCCAAGAAGATGTTTGAAATTGGAGTATGTTGACTCACTATTATTGCAGTAAAATTTGTTCATTTCAGCTCTTTAAGTACATGTACATATGAATGGGGTTCTTGTACTTATGATTGTACTTGTGAGATATTTTAAGCATTTATACATGCATGAGAGTTTGTGTGTATGAACATGCATGAGTGATCACCTTGTGTGGGATCGATTGTTTTGTTTAAAATGTATGTTGTCAACTTGAGAGTGTTGATCACTTGCACATGCATGAATGTCGACTTGTGTTGGTCGATTGTTTGTTACATGCATGTCATATCAACTTGGAAGAGTTGATTTTGTCTCCAAATATGAAAGGGAGATGTTGAAGAAGTGTTTCATGAGATGTGAAATCCTTTTTGTTTTGGGAAAGAATTGTCAAATTGTTACACATGCTTATGCTTGACTTGAGAGTCGGTTGTTTGAAGAGGCATGTTTTTTCGACTTGTTTTTGGTCGATGAGTTTTGACACCAAGATGTAAGAGTACATGGCGATGTTCACATGATGTGAAACTTGTTGCTTTGAAGGAGAAAAAGGATATTTCTTCAATTTATGTTTCTCACATTATGTGTTTTTCAAATTGATGGTTGTGTTTGTGATAAGATGTCGCAGTAATTTGGGAAGGTCCACTCTTGAGCAAGAGGCTCATGATTAGCCTTCATTCTCAAATCATGACATGAGAATCATGTCAATACTGGAGGATGATGGATAGAGGGACAAGATGTCAAATAATTTGTAGCCAAAAATTTCGCAGCCATCATATACCATTTTATGTGTTGACGCCAAGAAGAGAAGGAGATGGCGAATGCATTCTTCCAGATGTGGAATTTGGAACCATGGAGGTAAAATAATGGTCATTTATTTTCTATTATTACTGATGTTGGAACTCATTGTTGTAGTTCACTCAGATGGGCTTAACTTGGAAAAGTGGTTTCCAAGGAGAAGCTTGCATCAAATGCATGTTTGTGTAAAGGAGGAACATGATTCTCAATGGGAAGGCCATCAGTTAGTTTTCCAATCATCGAGGGATCACTTTGGTAAACATTAGGGGAATTTTAAGGTCTAAAATGGGCCTCCTAAGAAAAATGTAAAACAAAAATAAATTTTTTAAGAAAAAATAGGATTCAATATGATGATGTCAACCATTAGGGATGATTCACCATTTTTTTAAGTAAAAGTGTAAAAAGATTAAAAAATAATAAAATAATAAAACTACTATTTCAACTCTTATTTTCAACTTATCTCCCAAAGTTTTTACTCAAATTTCAAGCGGGAGTACCTGTTGGATGCAAAATTTAATTCCTCATCCAAGGAGTACCCATGTTGCATACTTTCGATGGACCCTGCTACACGAAAAATGAGAAATACATTAAAAAACGTGATTGCAATCACGTTTTTCATATATTTCTCATTTTCCGTGTAGCGGGACCCATCAAAAGTATGCAACATGGGTTCTCCTTGGATGAGGAATTAAATTTTTCATCCAAAGAGTATTCTCGCTCAAAATTTGAGTAAACACTTTGGGAGATAAGTTGAAAATATGAATTGAAAAAATAATTTTTTCTTTTTTCCCTCTAAAATTAGATGATGTAATCAAATCTTATTTTATTATTTCCACTATTGTTTTATAATTTCCTTAGGAGGCCCATTTTAGACCTCAAAATTCCCCTAATGACAAGGTGTTTTATCAGTCAACAAGCAGCCAACAAGTGTTGGATTGGGTCAGTAGCAAAAGGAGGACATTGGTTGAAGCACTAAGCCATTTGCAGGGAAAAGCATGTCAGTGAACCCAAAGTGGTTGTCATGGAGATTTTTCCAACTAGAATCAAGATGATAGAACTTGGGAAAGAGTGCAGTATTCATTTCTCATGAGATAACTAGCTTTTGTGGGTCTGAAATATTATTAGTGGGAAGAAGTGATCAAAATCTGGATTAGGGGCAAATTTTTTTCCAAAAATTCAAAATGATCAGAATCACACCAAACCAGAACAACCAGATCCATCCCATCGCCAGGAATCTGGCGCAATTCGTTTCACTCAAAACAGAGTCTGTATGAGGAAGTTAGAGCTCATTGATCATCGTGTCAAATAGACAAATTTTCAAAAAAATGGTCTTGAACAAGGTCAAAGGTAAAAATTTGGGTTTTTAGAGGCCCAAAGATAGGATGAAAAGTGTCAGATTCTCATTGGCCTGAATTTTGGTCACATGGGAAATTTTTTATCAGTTTAATTTTTTAATCCAATGGGAAGAGGACATGTGGTAAGCCCAGAGGCTGCCACATGCCCCCCGCCAAGGCCGAATTTGAATTTATTTTGGCGGTAAATTCGAATTTAATTTGCGCGGAAATAATTTTGGGCAGAGGTCGGGGTCCAACCTGCGACTTCCCCCACACATCCCACGAGCCTTACCATTGTGCTATGCATTAGTCCTTATAAGATATAGGACACAATACATATTTATGGTTTGAAAAGGATTTGGGCAGAGGAAATAAGGGCCAACCCTTGGTCCATGGGATGATGCCCCAGGACCAAGAAAAGTGCCCAACCTAATGGCACGTATTTAACCATTTAATATTGTTTAATTAACCTTAAAATTATTTTTTATGCGCTAATCACAATTTAAAGGTGGATTATGATAAAACACACCATTAACGCTAACTAAGGTTATTCCTTAATTAAAATTCCCCTTAACCATAATTAATCTTGAGATTAACTTAGCGACATGTTTTGCGGAGCCACCAAATTTGGCACCACTTCCAGATTTGGCGGCCTTAACTGGAGTTTCTCCAGATTTAGTGGAGATTCCTAGGGAAAATTGAATGAAGCATAAATTTTGCTATTTTCAACCAAATTGAGCTCAATAAGAGTCATTCTTAGATTATTTTTATTCTCTGAAGCCAATGGAACATGTTGCAGAGGCGTTGGAGCACTTCTGAGAGTATTTTTTTGACTTTGAATATTAAATAAGCCTAGGGCCACGAGGAGAGGAGGTCATGCCTAGATCAGCTGGAGACAATTGTCACAGATTGAATAGTCTATTTTGAGGTTTTTGGGTCTTTTGAATCCAATGGAGTAGGTTTAAAATACATTGGAGCACTGTAGGTGAATATAATTGGACATTTTACCATTAATCCGAAGAGGGCCTAGCTAGTTGAAGTAGGTCCATGGAGATGTAGCCCAGGAGTTGTGAACTCTGTTATCAGCTATTGTGTAATGTGTATGTTGTGTGTTATTTATTTTCATTTTAGTTTTTTTAAATGTGTTAATAAAATCTAATTAGCTCATAAATTTCTCATCAAAACACTTAAAAACATGACACATAAACGCCTTAACAATTGGTTAACTTGAGACGATCCTAAACACAATTTTATTTAACTGATGAGGGAGACAGCACAATAAAACTAGTTTGTCCATATTCAGATAATTATACTTGCACTAGAGACTAGGTCAAACATCATTTGAAAATATTTTGAGAAACATTTAGTTTTTGCACAATCTCAGATACTACATGGGTTGATCAAACATAAGAAACTAAAACATGCCACAAAGCTTTTCATTGTCCAAGATGCTAAAATCAAGATGAAACATATGAGTGTCACTGAAAATATATCAAATACATTCACTATGTTTGGAAAATAAGGAAAACTTGATGTTTGAGTTGCACACAGGGAAATGGCGATTAATATTGTTGCACTAAGTACATCAAGACAACAAAATTTGGAAATAATGTCAAAATTGTTCCATGTCTCAAGAAAAACATTGCACAAGGATACAAAATTCAAGGTTCAAGTAAATGAAATTGATGAATCTGCTTGTTGGGCTCTTATCACTAGGAAAACTTACCAAGACAGGCTTATAGAAGGAATCTGAGAATCTTCTTGTTGGGCTCTTATCACTAGGAAAACTTACCAAGACAGGCTTATAGAAGGAATTTGAGCACTTGTGGTATAGTTTTGGGAGGGACATTCCCATGTTATTCGATATATAAATCACGTCATATGACATCACATAGCCAAATGTGAGTATGTGGAACACACTAAGAACATTGTAGAAATGACAGAAGTTGCACTATTTCAGGAATTTCAAGAAAGAAATTACCATGTGAAGATATCCATAAGGATGTTTCAAAAATTGAAACCATGGTTTATTAGGCCTAATACAATCTCTGACACATGTTGTTTCCAATATCATGTGGAAATTCAGCTTCATTATGACACTTTACGGGAATTTTACAACAACCGTCACATAGACCCTCCTCCTCTTACAATGCGCAAATTTGTTTCATCAATATTGTGCAGAAGGGAGCCAAAATAGTTGTTTTACAATAAAATATGTATAGGTGGGAGAATATGCATTGAATGTGGTGACTTGGCATTGTTCCATTGGAACTTTATTATTGATCTCAACCAGTATGGGATGTCAGATGCCACTATCACATGGAAGCATTATGAGTCTTCCATGTGAAATCAACCATATTCTTCAACTCTAGTGCCTAAGAGGATCAACTATGTTAAGGATGAGATTCCTATTTCACAATTCATGGGGGTGTTTCAAAACCAAAACTTTAAATATATTGAACACTTGCAAAGGTCCATGTGGAAAGCATATGAATTTAAGAATTCTCATGAAGTATTCCAACTCGGCACAATATTATCCATGGTGGAATTTTCTAAGAAAACAACATTTTCTCCTCAGACAGTGATCTAGCGTAAGTATTATCTTTTAGACCAAGTGCCCATATTCATACATGTTCTATATAAACATGTGCAATTCAATCTTGATGGTAGGGATATAACTGACGAGTCATGCGATGTGATTAAGGAGTATCACTTTTACATTAGTGGTAATCCTGAGCATGACACATTGTTCATGCAACACTATTTCTTTGACATGATTTATGAATCATTAAAAAAATGACATATCATTTAGAAATCATTAGATATGGTTATATGGTTGTGTAGGGAAATTCAAGTTAGCACGAAATTTTCATTGGTTGAGCTGACTACAAAAGAAGAAAAAAATTTAGCATACTTGGAGCTACTTTGAAACAAGACATGGAAACGGTGAGCATGATGGTGCAGGTGCTTATGTGAAGTGATCACTTAGGAGGTACCAAATTTGTCATGATGCAGATAAACTCAAATCATCATTAGAGGTGGTCAACTAGTGTAGATCCCATTTAGGACATGAAGGTCACGAATCTATTAGGCTTGTGCGTAGGTTCTTTTGGAATGTTAAACTTGTTGATGTGAATAGATCCATTCCTTGGTATTATAATATTATAGAAGTATCAAGATAATTTCACTCAATGTGGAGAAAAGAAATTGGGGAAATATTTTCCATCAAGATAAGAAAACTCACATGTTTTTGTGAGTTTTGCATTGGTGTTGATGGATGTAGACTTGATCAGGGAAAATTTTAAGAATGGAAGTTTATCTTAAATTTTAGCAACCTTGGCGAATATTACTACTCCCTATATCCAAATTTTAAAATGTTTGATGATAATTTTGTAAAAATGTTTAGATTTATAATTATTTTATTTTAGACAATATATAATATTGGCAAATTTCAAGGTAAAATAATTTTATACTATAAAATTTGCGCAAATTCATTTTTAGAAAAATGGAAATTGGTGAATTTTGTTTTTGGAAAAAACATGGAATACTAGCCCACTTGTGAATATCAGCCCCTAAAATTTTCCCTGGACTTGATCACTATGAAAAATATGGGTACATGAAAGGATGGAAATAAGTCCCTCTTAATCTAAAGGGACCTCATCCAATTCCAATGTAGAAAACTATGCACAATGAAGAGGCCATCGTTTCACTTGATCATGATCAAGTCTCTGATATTTTAAGGGAAGCTATATGGTCCATATATCATTAATAGTTTCATCTATAAATTGAAATCTTGAACATATTTAAAAAATACATATTTTTTATTTTGGTTGTAGGCGATGTTTTTGATGTCACTTCCGCCATAGGAAACAAAGAGAACATGTCCTACTATTTGATGCGATGCACATAGATGAAAAGTAGTTTGGTGAGACCATATGAAGATGAACAATTCACATACCAAATTGGTGACATGGCTATGATGGGACATTTTTTTGAAAATATTAAAAAATAAGTTGATCATGTCATTTATAGAGATTTTATGCCTAAATATATCTCTTGTAAATACAATTATCTAGTCATAGCAGCTCATATCAATCTCATAGAAATAAAAACAAATAAAGGTGAACCAAGGAGATGGAAGATGACAGAATCATACCAAGAACATATTATGGATATTTTAATTCCTATGAGCCATTGGAAAAATGAGTAGATGATGCAAATGGAAAGCCTTGAAGCCGAGTCTATAGCAATCAAGTGTAATCTAATCTAGTATAAGAGTTCTCATATGTATGAAATTTGTAATTTATAAATGTGACAGTTGAATACTCTTGTAATTTTTCAATTTTGAATAAAGAAATGTTTCACTATGATATAGAATAGATTCATAATGGTATACATATATGTTATATCAACTTTAGTATCCTTGAGGTGCTTAAGTTTCTAAATTACACCAAATTTCAAGGAGGTTTTATTATTGGGGATAGGATCCTTATGTGAACCCCGTAGATCTAAAATTTAATTAAAATTGAGAATCAATAGGGATTTAGATTTAGATTTAATTAAAAATATTTATCTTAATTTTTTTAAATTTCATGTATAGTATTCATGTTGAGTATGCAAGAAATTTTATAGATCTATATACATGTCATACAATTGGTTTCTAGAAAATCCATTTCAGTATGTGGTGAGCCCTAGTATTGCACCAAGAGTGCCACAACTCTTAGTGGCTGTCCTACATTACTTTATCAACCCGGGGTTCGTACAAACTTTGAGGTAACAGTTCTATACACACAACAGATGAATTATGTTCATGTCATCCTAATCTGCTCTACGAAAGGGTGCTATTTAAATTATGAAAAAAATTGGAAAGTAAATTACTGAAAGAGAATGACATAAAGGAAATTAAACTAAAGTGCTGAAAATAAATGACAAGAATGAACTAATGCAATTGGAAAAAATGGAAATAACTGAAAAGAAACTAAGCTAACTTGTTGAAAATAAATGGCAGAAAGGAAACTAATTCTAAACCATACTTAACTTGGCCAAATGGCTGAATGAATTCTACTTATCCTATGATCTATCTACCATGCTCTTATCCATGCAACTAATCTATCCATGACTTAATTCTAACTAAAAAGAGTTAATTTGCAGCTTGGAGGAATAAAAAGGGCTAAAAGAGGCTAATGGGAGGTTCAACACACCAAACGAGGTTTGGAAGTGCAATGAGGAGGGTCAAAACCTTAGGAAACTTTATTATAACGTGAGAAATGACTTCGGAGAGGAGATAATTAAAAAAGGCTTAGAAGCGGAAAGAGGGGGTTTAAAACCTTATTAGAACTTTATTATAGCGCAAAAAGGCTTTGGAGCGGAAAGAACTCAAGAGTGATGCGGCGGAAGCGATGGAGGTAAAAGTTGCGATGTACGATGTCGTAATTGCAACTTCGCAAGCTTGAATGGATAATGGTAAGGACTTAATGGAATGAGCTAAGATGTGCGACATGTGATTTGTGTTGTGGTAAAGGTCGCGGATTGCGATTTACGATGTGATAAGAACTGCGGGGTGCGATTTGCGATACCGAAATTGCAAGAACGAGCGGTAAGGGTTAATGGTAAGATCTAAAGGATTCGAAGTGCACTTGACATGGTGGTGGGACCGACAATGGTGCGAGATCGCACTATCGCAATCGTCCAGAACAACGGTAAGTGTTTAAGGGTGAAAGGTAAATGTTGCGAAGTGCGATTTGCGATTTCGCAATATCGCAATCGCAAAGAGAGAGCGGTGAGCGTTAAAGGTAAAAGGTAAATTTTTTGATCTGCACAATGTGATGTAAGGTGGCGGGAATTTCGAGGAGGAAGGCGGAGGTCGGGTTTTAATGTTTTTTCAAGTGTTTAGCGTTAAAACGAGTTTGGCGACAATGATCGATGGAACAAAGGAATAAGGTGGGAAATCGGCAAAGGAGAGCAGTAAGTCTGTAAGATAAAAGGTAAGAGCTGCGAAGTGTGATTTCACGAATAGGCGAAGTACGGTAGTAGGAAAAATGAGGAGGAAGGTGGAGGTTGGTTTTTTTCCAGTGGTTTTGAATGATTTTCACGTGTTTTGCATAGAAAGAATAAGATGGCCGTTAACGAATAAAACAGCGAAATAATGCTTTGAAGGGCTAAGTGCATTAGGCAAAGAAAAGGTAGGTACAACATTGAGATGAGAAGAGAAGGAGGGGAATGGAGGTAGAAGCACAGTGCTAAAAAATGAAACACACCTACGGATTATGCACGGAAAGACAGACATAAATGCAGGATGAAACATGTTGGGAAAAATATTGAGAGGGGGGGGGGGTGAATCAGTATTTATAACTCACTATAAAATTTTACTTTTTCTTTATTGATTTCTATATGCGACTTTAATGAACCCAACTATAATATACACGTGGCTATCTTTAAATAAAATTGCGTATCTCCGGAGATCTTATTATGCAGATAATTATTTACTTAGATCAGTGCATCATTCATTCGTCAGATATTTAGTAAGCAGTAAGCATGTGCAGTAAGAACCGAATAAATCATCACACATAAGCAACATGCATGAACACCAGGATTTAAGGTGGAAACCCAAGTCGGGAGAAAACCACTGCTGCTGTCTTCTCTTTCTTCAATATTTATTATAAAGAAAACTACTTACAATCTTGTATTGGCGCAAACTCATACCAGCACGCAGGCACCCACCTGTAAAAGGCTGCAACCTTATCTCATTCTTCAGCTTCTACAGGAAGGGAGCTCCAACCCCGTGATCTCGTTTACCAGCTACTGCCGGAAGGGAGCTACGACCCCCTGCTTCTTGTTTACCAGCCACTCCTAGAAGGGAGCTACTACCCCCTGTTAGTATGAATCTTAATTCCAAGCGTACGAAAAAAGACCACTTTAGCTGTGCATAACAACAACCCTAACAACAAATATGGTTGTCAATATATTTAGATCTGCAGTTAGGTGATCAAGATAAATGCTGCAAAAATCTAGATCTATGCATTAGAAGACATTAAACAGTAGAAAAAACAAGATTTACTCCATGCATTCAATAGACAAGACAAGAATATGTTGAATGAATTTTGTATTAGGGGCACCTGGGAGGAAAACACAGGAGGGTGTTCCCAGTTCTCCTTAATGGGATGGGTTCTTGTAAGTCCTCAACACTTCAGATCTAAAATTCCTCTCTCTTGATGGTGTAGAAAACCCAAAAAAAAGTCGTGGAAAAATATGACTATGATGGTGGATCAATAGTCAGACTAAAAGTATAGATCCAGAGTGATCTTTAGGCAAAAAAAGGTGATAAATGAATGGAAAACCCTTCTATTTATAGCAAAATATTGAGTTAGTCTAGATATTCGTGCATAATTAAAATATTATTAACCAAATCAAGATCCAACTTTTATGGAATATTTTATTATATTTGTTGGAGGGAAAAGGAATTTTACTTGGGTTAAATCCCTTTATTTGTAAATACAATAAATAAATAAATGATTTATTTATCATTTTAATGATGTGGTTGAGTAATAATCAAATAAATAATGATTTATTTAATTATTTATGGGTGATTTAGTCATATTTAACAAAGAATATTATTTAAATAAGGTTTAAATAACTATTCTTTAGGAAATAATAAGATAAATAATGATTTATCTAATTAATTTCCTTGTTTTGGGTTAAATATAACCAGTAATATTAATCAAATTGTTGTTTAATTAATTATTCCTTGGGGAAAATCAAACAAATGCAGATTTATTTAATATTTCCTCATGGGGTAAACAACTTAATAAAGGTGGTTTACTAAGTTATTTTTATAGTGAAAGCAATTTTACTTAGGGTAAAATTGGTCTTACATGGTGTACATGGATCCATCTAATGATAATAGGTTACATGACCAAAAAATGGTGTAATAGATTGCCCCCCAATGTGCAAGCGTTAGGAGCTAATCGTATGACCAAAGTACGTTGTAAGAACTCAATCACTAGACACCGAAGGGAAAATCAAAGAGAGAGAAGTATAAGGTAGACCAAAGTGTTGAAAGGACTATACCTTGAGGAGGCGAGACTTACAGGTGCGACAAGTCTCTTTTGTAAGGGAGTACTTGCTATAGGCAGCGGGGGAGGCATACCTATGCTCACTGAGGCAATAGTACAACAAATAAGGCATCTCGAAAACCACGGGACTGGCCACTATAATAAATGTTGGCATAAACGTGAGCCTGGTAAATAACATGATAATGAATCCCACATACATATTGTTCCTGAGATCACAACCAGACTTGTACAATAATATCTGAGTACATGAGATACAAAAACAACCCAGTTGCCCCTGTAAACAGAAAAGGGCTCTGAAAATCTGACTAATACATGCAATCAAGAAGGTGCTGCAAGCAGCTGAGGCCGAAATCATCAAATATATGGAGCTGCATTGAAGGCTAGAGTGAATAAGTCATCCGGGTATGTGGGGGGCTACCTGTAGGGCCACGCCCTCATGAGGGGTGAAAAATCTCACACACGCCTGGGAATCACTGGTCCAATTTGCTGCATCACTGAACGATCGAGTATACGAATCTTGATCATGCTGAAAAAGGGAGTTGGAGCAGAGAAATAATCAAGTCAAAGGGCTAGAAGGAGTCCCTTTGCCTGATCTGAGGCAACAAACAAGAGTGGAAGCTGGAACCAAGGTACACTGCCCTCTAGACCTGTCTTCTGGAATAAATGATCTAATGTCAACAGAAGGAGGTTTGCCATAGGTGAGGCAATAAGAGGTCCTAAACTAAGGCACGAGAGAAAATAGTAGAGCGAATGGCAGATGGACACTAGGGGTGATGATGAAAAATGGGGGTTACTGAGTAGTGGATGGACGACTTCCCTTGTTAGAGCATAAAGGGCATGGATGACCTGGCAGCAACAGACACACTATCATGAGGGGTAGGGGACAGCGGGACTGAAGGCCACGATGTGCAACATGAGAGAGGAACCAAGTAATGAAGGATGGAGGACTATGTGAGATACAAGAGGACTCGGGATAGACTCCATGAATGCGATGATGACTCAACTCGGATGCTCTATACAAGGGCGACTCGATGGTGCTGCCACACAGAGAAAAAGGTCCAATGGGGACCATAAAAGCATGAGTATATCATGGTTACTCACGATGAAGATCAACACAAGCATGGAAAAGTATGAAGGCAAAGGGGTGCCCCAATTACGAGTGTTGCAGGTGAAGAAATTCGATTCTGAGGAGTGGTGAAGTGACCCTTCATGACCAAAAAGTGTTCCGGTGAAGTATCAAATCACGAAAAACTAATGGATACCCATTTGAAGGCTCGGTGAGAGCTTTCCAACGATATAAACGGTTTGGAAAACTGAGATACAGTTGCGTCACAGCAGGCGAAAGAAAAATCATGGGGTTTTCTTTTAATAAGGTATTTTCCCTCCAAATTCATTCTTTGCATGTGGAGCTGTGGTGAATGTAGAGAGGAGATAAGGCCCTAAATCTTGCGGCGATCATGGTGGACAAACTGGCCGTTGGAATCAAGATCCGTCAGTTGCAGTTAAGAGGCCTAATCCTACTCTTTCTTTTCAGTGGATTAAAAGTTCAGATTATGTCCCCAAGGTTCAGGAACAGACCCCTACTCCTCTCCATAGCCGAGTCACACTTTTTGGGGCAAAAAGTGCGACCTGGGTAGCAGGTTTTGGGCAAACAAATATGACCTGTCCCAGGTTTGGGCCTGAAAAGTGCAACCTGTCAGGGAGGGGTTTTTCTGTGCTGTTTTTTGGCTGAGTACTAGGTTTTTATGATGAGATATAGTATTTCCTATCTATATACTAACAAATGTGATGGTTTTGTGCAGATATGGTAGAATTACAAATCAACTGGAGAGAGACAGAGACCTAGGTGCATTACGATCAGATATTCGGGAGGATCAAGGTGTCTTTAGTGCTTTGGCCAGCTTTGGGGTTCTGAATTTTGTGGAGAACCCTTTGATGAGAGCTGGGGAGCCCTTATTGTCCCGGATTGTCAGCTATTGGGATCTGGCATCGGATCGAGTTGACAGTCCAGGATATATATTTCCTGACTGGTCTCCCACCACTTGGGATGGTAGGGAATACTCAGCCAGTATTACTGCGTGGGTGGAATATCATAGAGTTTATAGAGCACCATTTTCGATCAGGTCTCCAAGTCAAGGGGACTCGAATACCCATCAGGGATTTGGAGAGGTTATAAACCCGTGCTGTGGCCACAATGGTGCTGCGGATCCTAGGTAACCAGGCACTCCATCACATCACTAGGGGGCAAATGATGCTTGTGGAGAGTGTTTTAAGTGGGACCTACTATGGATGGGCCCATATGATGTTGTCGTCATTGAATCGACATTTTTCATTATGCAAGCGGCAAGTGAACCATGACTGTGCATATGGTACATTTTTGTGCTCGTTATTCTTTAAGAAGATCCCGACACTTTGACCTCGCATACAGCTCCAAGATGGGGGGCCGAGAGAGCCTAGGATGCACCAGTGGGGGAAAATACTGTGCAGGGGAGGAGGTGGAGCAGTTGGACGGGTGTTCCGTCCAGATTTTTTTTTTCATTGGGATCAGATGCCGTTGTATATAGACGACTATCCCTATAGTGGGATGAGTTATTGTGGGGACCCGGATCTGCCACTGCCTCCTGGTCGAATATGGGGACCCAATGGTAAGTGACAAATTGCTAATCTTTTATGTGCATGTAAAGTTCTAGAATATTGTATGTGGTACTGATTCTTTTACTTTTGGTATGCAGATACATCATCGGTAAGACCGGTCAAGTACATGGGATGACCTGCAGTATCGGGGGCCACAGGATCTAGTGGATCAAGGACGCAACAAAATGAGGATGTAGTAGCCCTCCTGGAGGATATCCGTCATAGATGTGAGAGGCTTTTGACCAATGTCTCAGAGCGTGGCTGGAAATACTTAGATGACCAGTACATAGAGCTGTGTATTGGTCTACCCTCTGAGTGGCGAGGGTTCATGCGGTGCATGGTGATGGCCAGACAAGGTATGTGTGATCTACGAGCTGCGGGAGCAGAGCTATTGGCTCGGGATCCTCCAGATAGTGATTAGTGTGTAGGGGCAGGTGGTGCCCCCAGTTTTGAGTTTTTGTAACATGCTATGGGCATGTCATATGTATCAGAGTTGGTGGACTCTAAAACATTTTATATGACACATATTATGGATATTGATCGTTTTGATATTTTTATGTTATTGTCTTGTGTTAAATGCGCATGCTAAATTCCAATCTAGAATATGGTTTGCAATGCTATCTACATAGTGATTTTGTGCTCTAGGTACATGACTGAAAGTAATGATTTCAAATTCACGCATCAAAAGCTTCACTCTTAAATATCTTCTGAAAAGGATAGGATTATGCACACGATAGACACCATACAATTGCATG
This sequence comes from Pinus albicaulis, assembly GCA_034641835.2. Taxonomy (NCBI): domain Eukaryota; kingdom Viridiplantae; phylum Streptophyta; class Pinopsida; order Pinales; family Pinaceae; genus Pinus; species Pinus albicaulis. Next base: position 570,445,462 of record CM076569.1, on the reverse strand, counting down.
ACAAGAAGCAGTGAATCTAAATGAACATGAAGGTGGAGGATGTGATGTGAAAGGGAATCGACTAATAAACCCCGCACTGCATCATATTCGGCCTGATTATTGGTAGGAGTACCAATGAATACATCATTTGAGAGAACAAGTGAATGCAAGGGGGTAAAAATGGCCCAACCTACCAAGGCTAGATTTCAGGAGTAGCGACTTGCACCATCGGAAAAACCGATATAAGATGTGGAAGGGGGCTCCATTTGAAAGGTGCCACAAGACAATAAATGGGAGGACGAAGAATAATGCAGGCACCCTGAGCGCAAAGTAGAAATTGAACGCACTCCGCGAAAGGGAGTGATCTAGGTAGGATGTCTACTACTCACATGCCGCCAGTGAGGGGGGGTGTGGGAGCTACTGGGGGTGTAGCTTGAGCTCAGGATACGTAAGTTACCAAAGGTACGGATGATGGCATCCCGTTTATGGGAGGGAAAGATGAAGTCAGGGGTGGACATGGCTTCCATGATGTCGTCATCACAAAAGAAGGCAGAATGACTGAAGGAAGAGAGACCACGTGACGCGACGAAGCTACCTAACCATCATCATGAGAATAAAGGCTCACATGCGCATCGTCACAGAGGAGGACGTAAGAACAAGTAGATAAATGATCTACTGATGTTGAGCCCAGGGTGATCGGTGAAGGGAGGTCAAGTGAGACAACAGGAGAAGATTCAAAGGGAGATTCTGCCGAGGATCTCATGGATGATGATAGGTAGAGGATGGCATGGAAAATTTTAGGGGCTAATATTCGTAGGTGGGCTAATTTTCCATGGTTTTTCCAAAAAAAAGATTCGCCAATTTCCATTTTTTTATAAAAATGATTCGCCCAAATTTTATAATATAAAATTATTTTATGTTAAAAATTGCCAATGTTATATATAATATATATATAATATCATTATAAATTTAAATAATTTTACAAATACATTAGTAAAAATTGTATAGTTTGCATATTAGGGACTAGTGAGATTTGCCAATTTTTTAAAGTTCAAGGTAATTTTCCATCCTTAAAATTATCCCTGGAGGATGGTGGCCGCATGCTCTGTCATCTCGACATCAGGAGGGGGCATGTCAATAGGAGCAAGTAAATCCTCAGTTTGGCTTGTAGCATACTGTGCAAGTACAGGAGAATCGAATTGGTTCTTCTCAATCTCGTACTCTCGAACTACCTCTAAAGAGGCACGGTAATGCGTAAGGCGGGGACAATGATGATAGTAATGGCCATGGAGATCACACAAAGCACAAGGTTGGTTGGTGTGAATAGTCTTGGTGTTCTTGGCTGCATTCGATGAAGAAGCATAGGTTTCAGGGACCGTAGACTCAGAGAACGCGACTTTAACCATGGGCTTGATGCGGGGCAACTCGGGACATGTATGGGTGGCATGACCGACGACATCACACAAAGCGCAGGGCTTTGGAGGTGGAGGAGGTTCAGGGTCAGTCGGTGCGACCTTGTCCTTTAAAGCCCTTTTGCGAGCTTTTACTTTCTTACTCGAAGCTGTCGCAATAGGAGGCGGTTGCTGTTGAGGTGGTTGAGGCACTGTGACAATGGGAGAGATCAGGGGGACCAGTTAGACCTGGGTCAAAACAAGATAAGTTTTAGGTTGACCTAGCGGGGGTAGCTGCTAGAGGATCAAGGTACCAGATAGGAATACCAAGGGTCAACATAGGAAGAGAGAGGGTGGCCACGACAGGTGCCATATAGACTCCTGGTGGGGGATCTAGGAACGGTATCTGACCAGAGGGGTAATGGCCAGGCGGGACGGCTCCTAAATGTTTAAGGCCTAGAGGAACCATTCCAAGAGGGTAAGGAGGCTCATGAGTACCAGAAAAAGGGCCAAAAGGAGGAGGTACAGAAGGTTGAATCGAAGGGCTAGGAGAAGACTGCGGAGGGTGAGGAGGCTGCTGACTAGCTGAGGCAGGCCGCTCGAGGGTGGCCTGAGACGATTGCATCATGCAAACATTTGATGAGATGGGATCAGAGACAGGAGGAGGAAGACCAAGGAAAGTACCAAGCAAGGAGGAATCTTTGTATACTCCAGGTGAGACACTGGTCAAAGGATCGATGGTTTGCTTACTGGCCACCGAAGAGATAGTGGACTCAAGGGAGGTTTGAGACTTCGGTTCGTAATACGTCAATTGGTCAATGGTGAATATCTTTCCATCATGTGGGAAGGAAATCTTGCGGTGGACCGCATAAGGGACAACAGACATCGCATAAGTGTAGCTACGACCCAAAATAATGTTGTAATCTAAGGGAGCATCTATGACTTCTACGTCAACGCAAAAAATCTTGCCCGCAAGAGTAATAGTACAATTGCAGAACACGCCGATGGGCTGGGAGGCGTTTCCATCCCACGCTCGAAGAGTGATCATGGAAGGAGCCAACTCAGGTGATCCGAGTTGTTTCAAAATCGAAGAGGACATCACACAAGTGGATGCCCCCTCATCAATAATGCACCGAGAAACGTTGGCGTTCTGGATCTTGACTGGGATTTGGAAAGCGACGGAAGCTGGGAGAGGAGGATGCTCTAACTGGTCAACATCAAAGAAAATCAATCGATCATTGGAAGGTTCTACAGCGCCCACGGCAGATAGAAGATATTTTCGTTTTGAATGGCATGACTGGAGGAGTTCCAACGTTGAAATGGCAGTAGGAGATTGTGCCAGATCATCTACTATGCTATACGAATGGGCAGCTTTTCTAGAAGCAGCATTTTGGCGTAGCGGTCCCTTAGGGATCTTGGTATGAACCTCTGCCCTAGGTTGAGGGATCTTCAAGGGACAATTAGGTATCGAAAGAGGCTCTGTAGAGACCGAAGGAGGCGGCTCAGGGACAGACGTAGCGGGAGGCTTGTTGTACTGATAGGACCGAGTCTAAAGATTGATGTCAATAGTTGGCGGTTGATCAGAGTTCATGATGATAATCTAGTAATCGGAGCTACCAGATGAAAGAGGTTGAGTGGCCACCTAACCTTCAGGTGGTTGGGTAACCACGAATCCTTACTGAGGGAAAGGATCGGTAAGCACAGTCGGTTGACTAGGTGTAGGACTGGGAGGCACGAAGGGAAGGCTTGTTGTCCTCTCAAAGTTGCTTGAGACTCCCACAACTGCCGCATTTGTGGAAAAATAGGACAATCATGCGTTTAATGACCATAAACACCACCACATGAACAGGGCTTCTTCGTGTGAACAAGCCTGTCCTGCTTGGGCTGAGTGCCCTGTTGCTGGTTCATAGTGTTAGGAGCATTACCTTGATTAGTTCTAGGATTACTAGGAGAAAACTAATTTTCAGTGCCTTTCCTCTTCTTTTTGGAGGGAGGAGGATTAGTCGCGCCCTACTGTGCATACACCTACCCCTGAGGGGGCGGTGGCTTCTATTTCGGGGGTTGACAAGGCAAGGGAGGAAGAGGTGCTAATTTTGGAGGAGCTGGAGCACCAGGCTATGGATACGGATAATAAGGAGGTTGGGAAGCAGTGTGGTAAATAGGAGGTTGGGAAAAAAGAGGAGGAATGTCATATCCTGGATACATGCTACTGGGAGGGGGAAAAGTGCAGGAGGTGCTGGCCCCCCCATAGGAAAACCATAGCCCATGGGAGGTTGAGCATACGGGTTAAAGAGAGCTCCAATGATACCATCAGTGGTGTGAGATGCACCCCGTGCGTTGGCACCACCAGGTCTGGGAAGATCAGGTATAACGGTATAAACATAACCCGACTGAGTGTATCAAGTCGTATTTTAATGAAATTTGGAGAGTGGCTTCTTCAGTTTGAGGAAAGTGTGATGCAACATCTTTTCCGATAGGTGGAAAAATATATCTAAGGAACCAGTCCATGTAGACACGGTCTTCAAAGGTAGGAGCTCGACATAGGCTCTTTCTTCTCTGCCATTCCTTGATATAATCGGAAAGGCGGGTCGCAGATGATTGACGGAAAGAAGTCAAGAGTTCGGTAATAGTGTCGTAACGGAGGGGAAGCTGGAAATAAGACAAGAAAGCCCGGGCAACAATCGCAAAGGTGGTATGAGAGGAAGGGGCCTGATCAACATACCACTTGGAAGCTTCACCTATAAGTGTATGTTGGAACAACCGAAGACGGACAGAGTCATCGGTAATGGAGTTAGACGAAGACCACATGTGGAAATATCTAACATGATTTGTAGGATATTCTCCAGCAAGGTTTTCAAAATTTGGGATGTCGGAAGGGAGCTTTGTTGGTATAGTAGGCCAACGAGCATCATGGTGTATAGGGTCATTTATCAACTGGTCGAAATCGGGGAGGCTGAGGCCTTCCATGAAGGGGAGCAAGGGTGCAGCTGGGGTAGTGTCTGTTGTGGTCCCACTAGTGGTATTCCCAGCATGAGGGCCGGGGTTACCACCAGCATAAGGTCTTGCACCAGACATGGTGAAGGTGATAGGGGGAGAACCGAAGGTAGAACGAGGAGGAGAACCCAAAGGACTAGAAGAAGAGTCGGAGTGCGGGCTCGGTGGAGGAAAAAATCGAATCCTACGCGGAGGAGTAAGTCTTCCTACCAAAAAAAGAGGATGAAGGCCAAGAATTCTCTGGGATGAATGCCTTGGTGGCGCAATGATGACGACACAAACATGACACAAAAGAAAAAGAGATCGACAAGGGAAAGGAGGTGCAGGATCAACTGATTACAATGTCAAAACAAGGGCAGAGAGGTGCAGGATTAATTGATTTCAGAGTTTTAGAGTCTTTTCTTGGTGGTATTAACCAAGCCCTTTTTCACTTAGGGTGTGTGTGCGAGGTGTGTAAATTTTAATTTTAAACCCAGAAATTTGTAGAGAAAAGAAAAAGTGTGCTGTATAGCTTCAAATAAACCTACAAATGATAGTATATAAGCCTGTAAAAACATAAAATAAACAGCTAATAATGCAATAATCTAAACCCAAGGAGGTGGGCCTCTCAACAAATAGTCTATAGGTGAGTGAAAAACAAATCAAAACACACTAAAACAATCAATAGATCTAAGGTCAGAATGGACAGTGATATAAAGGACAAAATCTATTGGAAAGTGGTGCAGAAACAACAACATATGAGAGGAAAAATTGTTGTAAAAAGAGGTGGCGAAAGGCTATCTCCAGGAGGGAAGCAGGGTTAACCCTAGAGGAAAACCAAAAAAAAGCTAAATGAGGATATTTGGATGGATAACAAGCCAATCTTAAGTGGATCTGAAGGTGAGGTATCAGATCTGAAAAATGGCTGAAGACTCTGAAATTTCAGACAACCTACTACAGCAAGAACTCTTCCACAAGAAGTGGAGGGTACTGAAGCCCTAGAGGGCTACGTTCCCACTTAGTTGAGAAAAAAAGAACAAGTACAGGTCCAAAACAGGTGGAGATGGAGGTCAGACAACCCTGAACAGAGGCTCAGACAAACCCAGAAAACTTTCAGAAAAATTCCCACAAAAAGTCCAGTCGCAATTTTTCACCTATTTTTAGCAGAGGTCGCACTTTTTGGGTTGTAAGGTGCGCCCTGAGGGTCTAGGTCGCAAGTTTTGGGCTGAAAAGTGTGACCTGCACTTCCGGCACTCTCGGCGGTAGATTTCAGCAAAAAGTGTCGTCTCAGCTGCTGCTGAGTTTATCACCTGCGCAATAGGTCCGGAAACACACGAAAGTTAGAATTTTTATCATTTTAGGGTTTTATAGGTTAAAAAAAACATCAAGAAAAGCAAAAACAAGGGGTTGAAGAGAAATCCTAGGTTTTGAAGCAACTGGATATGCAAGGATCAGAAAAACGATAGCGGTCGTAATCGTAAACTGGTGTGGAGTTGCCAGTTGTTAGTATGAATCTTAATTCCAAGCATACGAAAAAATACCACTTTAGCTGTGCATAACAACAGCCCTAACAACAAATATGGTTGTCAATATCATCAGATATGTAGTTAGGTGATCAAGATAAATGTTGCAAAAATCTAGATCTATGCATTAGAAGACATTAAACAGTAGAAAAAATAAGATTTACTCCATGCATCCAATAGACAAGACAAGAATAGGTTGAATGAATTTTGTATTAGGGGCACCTGGGAGGAAAACACAGGAGGATGTTCCCAGTTCTCCTCAATGGGATGGGTTCTTGTAAGTCCTCAGCACTTCAGATCTAAAATTCCTCTATCTTGATGGTGTAGAAAACCCAGACAAAAAAGGTGGCAAAATATGACTATGATGGTGGATCAATAGTCAGACCAAAAGTATAGATCTAGAGTGATCTTTAGGCAACAAAAGGTGATAAATGAATGGAAAAACCTATTTATAACAAAATATTGAGTTAGTCTAGATATTGGTGCATAATTAAAATATTATTAACCAAATCAAGATCCAACTTTTATGGAATATTTTATTATATTTGTTGCAGGGAAAAGGAATTTTACTTGGGTTAAATCCCTTTATTTGTAAATAATAAATAAATAAATGATTTATTTATCATTTTAAGGATGTGGTTGAGTAATAATCAAATAAATGATGATTTATTTAATTACTTATGGGCGATTTAGTCATATGTAACAAAGAATATTATTTAAATACGGTTTAAATAACTATTCTTTAGGAAATAATAAGATAAATAATGATTTATCTAATTAATTTCCTTATTTTGGGTTAAATATAACCAGGAATATTAATCAAACTGTTGTTCAATTAATTATTCCTTGGGGAAAATCAAACAAATGTATATTTATTTAATATTTCCTCATGGGATTTCCTGTTTAGACCATAAACAACTTATTAAAGGTGGTTTACTAAGTTATTTTTATAGTGAAAGCAATTTTACTTAGGGTAAAATTGGTCTTACATGGTGTACTTGGATCCATCTAATGCTAATAGCTTAGATGACAAAAAAATGGTGTAACATCCCTTGATCTCGTTTACCAGCAACCACTAGAAGGGAGCTACGACCCCCTCACTGAAGGCTTCGACCCTAAGCAACATTGCAGACCATGTTTCATCAATTTTCACACTGGATCCAACAGCTTCAACACAACAGAACTTGTAGGCCTCTTTTCATTATATTTTCAGACTGGATCCACTTTAAAAATTTAAGCTCAAATAACATTCATCAAACTAAAAATTTTAACCACATCAACTCATTCACTGAATCATCAATCAACCAACCAACCACTAATCTTTAATCATATTCAACTAGAAGCATAATTTGTATTCAAACGACCTAGATCTATATGAAGACATCATTGACAGACAACAGTAAAATAGATCAGACATTTCCTTCCACACACTTCAACAAAACCCTAGATCCCATATAAGCTTTTTCTTAACTGAACCTACATATATACGCGCTTTTACATAGATTAACCTACGTATAGATCTGAAACTATTTATGGACTGCGCAATTATTCAGAATAAATAATCATCTCAGATCTTACCCTTCACTTCAGCAAACATTTGCCAGATCACATATTTAAACATTCCATAAACAAATCTAGAAAATACATATTCATTTCAGGTCTAGAGATCCTGATCCATCATTGTATCCAAGGGTGCATCGTAGATTCATATCTACCAATAAAACAGAGTTCATCCCATGTAGATATACTTCAGAGAGAAGTATTCAGTAACAACCCTTACACATGCACCCCTTGCACTATGATCTTCTTCACCTTATATAGATTTATCCTTTACCAATACCATGAGCCAAAACCACACAACTTTCGATGGTATTCTTGGATGGAATCAAATAGATGACACAACACTCAATACCATGGGCCAATACCATGGTAATGCCCCTTGGTATCATAATTTTAGAGCACAAAAGGCATACGTGAATTTTCTTCTTCGTACCCGCGTGTATACACGACTTATCTTCATAATAACTACAAATATACTAATTCTGGATGTATATATGGGTTGCATGTATACCAAGTAGCGTATGTACGTGGGTTGCCTTCATCAAACCTGTGTATAGATTATATTATATTTATCATTTCTCTGATCCTAACTGGATTGCCTTTCTCTGTCACTTCTAAACTGACTTGTAGATACATCATTTTTACATCTTTAACAAATAGGTTGCTTATAAAAAGGCAACTCATCAAGTAGGTTTCCATCAAGGACAACTTCATCAAGTAGGTTTCCATCAAGGACAACATAGTGCATCATATTTCCAACAATGTGAAGGAAGGGCTTGGACTTGGTGACACAAATTCTTCCCAAAACTCAAACAGAAAGAAATTTTTGGCCTGTGGGAAGGTCTGCCCCTACTCTAACTCTATTGACAGAGATGAGAGGGGGGAGACTTGACCACAGTTTTGGAGTTTTTTCTCTATTTGCTATGCATAAGAAATTAGAACTACAACAGCACAAAAACTAAATAGCAATGAAACTTATCAGAAGCAGATCTAACTTAAATGGCAGTGAAAAAATAGCTAAATGACAGAAAGGAAAAGATAGTATTAGCAGAGAAGCTGAGGCACATGGATTGGGCCCTAACCCATGACCCTGGCCCTCTAAAATTAAATCAATCAAATGAAGTCACTCTTCTCATTTCATAAACGAATAAATGCATACATCTCTGAAAGTTTCATTCCCTGAATTACAAAAAAAAAAAAACTTCAATAGTTCACAACAATAATTCTGAATGGAATCAAGACTAGGATAGACTAACTCTTCCTAGCTCTAGCTCTGCTCTATTTATTCTACAGGGCAGCTACCAACAACTCCCTTGAAAATGGTGATTGACTCCACTTTGACTCCAAGTAACATAGATTGAATGCCCTTTGTCTTCAGTTGCTTGGCTGCCTCTTGGAATTTGAATTGTTAGAGAGAATCCTCGAGGATCCTTCGGTTGCTTGTGGAATTCGAATTTCTTGGAGAAAATATTTGGGGATCCTTCAGCTGCCTTTGAGGGTGGACAATCCTCTTATATTTTCTCCTTGTTGTCTCCTCCAAGTCTTTGTGACAAAATCTTTATAAAAGTTCTTAATAAATCATGATTTTATGCACTCAACCTTATATTAGGCACTTAGAGTACGTTAGCCTTAATCACCACCTATACTAGCATCATAAACCCAAATAGTAATGAAAATGCAAGAAAAAGAGATCTAAGAAGGAAAAAAGGTGACTATTAACCCCTCCAAATATGTCTAATGATGGAGCTCATCATCACCCTCCTACTGAATGGTTTCTCATCCTCTGAGCAACTGACCCTCCATTTCCTTCAAAGCTTTTACAAACCCCCTGAGTTCCTGAGGAAGAAGTGTGGGATTTTCCTCAGGGGGGTAAAATCCATAATTCTTTTATGAATTTTCCCATTCTCTATCTTTTGCATTTGTGTCCTCTTTATCAGTCAGCCCCAACAGCAAAGGTGGGTTGAGCTTTAGTCCCCACCATCGAATATTTTTGGCCTTCATGGCCCTCTTGTATAATGGTTCCCTTTCCAATGCACCACTCAGTCTTTCTGGAGTATGATACTCCCTATTCTTGAGGCTATGTGGGAGGTTGTTCCATCTCCTCTGGCTGGCCATAATGCACTCCTATTCTACCTGCCTAGAAACATCATCAAAGTGGCCTATCACATGGTTTTGAGTCTGAAGGTAGCTTTCAACCGGTGCACGGTCCTTTTCAATCTCTCGATGGTTAAGGATGACTCCTCTTGGGCTAAACACTTCTGGTCTGAGATATAAGGGTTCTCTGTTTCTTATTCCCATGAACTTCCATATCTCTTTGGCTCTATTTTCCTCATTCACCATCCAACATGCTAGATCCATTAACTGCATATCCCCCATTGTAGGATTGAGGTCCCAAGGCGAATTTTTTATATAAACCCTATTTTCTATAGTTTTATAAAATTCGCCCAATAATTATTTTAAAAATAATTAATTATTATATATTAGCCTACCTAAAAAAATGCGCATAAAATTGAAATAGTCCAATTCACCCTCGATTTTATTTGTTGAGGCACATTTCAATGCGATTCGCCTGGATTTACAGCGTTGGAGGAAGGGCTTGGAGTGATTCGCCCCAATTTTTTTTCACTGGTTCGCCGGCGTGGTTGGGGCTTGGAAGTTGAATGTTGGTCCTTGATGTGCATAGGCTGGCCGATTTTCTTGCTAGCTGAGTGAGGGTAATGGCTTACTGAGAACATCAAATCCTCCATTATTGGGAAATGGGTTACACATTCGAGAGCCTGCTCATGTCGACTATATCATCAAGCTCGACTATATCATCAAGCTATTTCATTAATGGGACTCTCGGTCGTTCTGGATTCAATGACATCAATACAAGATGCTATCAATGCAGATTACCTTCTATTCTCAGCGTACCTGGTGTTTTCCATGTAGTTGGGGTTTGCCATGTTGTGCACAGGATCGACGATGGAAAAAAAGAGGATGAACATAATGCTCACCAACATCAAACTGCAAACCGGTTCCTTCTTCCAAATCCTGACCACGCAAACCATAATATTAAGAGATAATGCACATCAGGGACTGGTTTAGAGGCTTTGGAATAGTTATGGAATAGTTATTGTATTTTTTTTATAAATGGAGAGAGTTGGGGTTTCTGCTGCTTCATTCCATGTGGGTTCTATATTTTTCTTCTGTATTTTGGCTTTTACAGCTGTTGAAGCCTGGAGGCTACGACCTTCCAACTTCAACTCAACAAAAGCTGCAGATGTATCCATGGGAAATGAATTTGGGAGCTCAAAGAGATATGAAGGCTCCTCAGAATTTGTCCACATGAGATACCACAACGGTCCTGTGCTCAAGCCTCACAGAAAATATCACCATTCACACAATCTGGTATGGCAACTGGACTTTCAATGACAAGAGGATCATAAAGGCTTTCTTGCTTGCCCTCTCAGACAACAATAGAAGCGTCAGGAGCAGCAAAACCCCCTCTGTTGCAGAATGGTGGAGGACTGTGCAGCTTTACACAGACCAGACTGGGTCCAACATCAACAAGAATATTGTGGTGGGATCTGAAGTGAATGATCGCTATTACTCTCATGGAAAGTCACTCACTCGCCTCTCAATCCAGGCTGTGATTAAGAGTGCAGTAACAACCCTTCGCCATCCCTTGCCCATTGATCCCAAGACTGGTCCCTATCTCTTGCTCACTTCTACTGATGTAGAAGTCCAGGATTTCTGTAGGGCAGTTTGTGGGTTTCATTATTTTACCTTCCCTTCCACTGTAGGGTATACCCTTTCCTATGCTTGGGTAGGGCACTCTAGAACACAATGCCCAGATGTCTGTGCATACCCTTTCTCAATCCCTTCATACATAACTGGTATGCAGCCCTTCAAGTCCCCTAATAGTAACGTTGGTGTGGATGGCATGATCAGTGTTATTGCCCATGAACTCTCAGAGCTTGCATCTAATCCACTCTGGTGAGGTGAATAGAAAGTGATGTTTGTGTGCAGGAGATTGCTGATGGTGAATAGAAAGTGATGTTTGTGTGCAGGAGATTGCTGATGGTGAATAGAAAGTGATGTTTGTGTGCAGGAGATTGCTGATGGTCGTTGTGGGTATGTACATTACGGCTGCTGAGATTGATGTTCAGATGAATAGAGATTCCTCTATTGCCTGTGAATCAATGTGGATTATCACTTATCATGTAGATCTTTTCTTCCTCTTTAGCTTTTTTGTTAACCTGATTGATTGATGTTCAGATAGATAGAGTCTCCGCTGTTACCTGTGAATCAATGTGGATTATTATCTGTGAATTAATGTATGTGGATTATCATTTATCATGTAGATTTTTTCTTCTTCTGGTCTTATTCAGTTTGTTTAATTGGAATTGCAAGTCTGGCTCTCTGTGAGTGACAACCATAACTCATTAACTCATAACTCACCACCATGTGAATATATATGGTATCATTCTTCTGCAGTTTATTTAATGGATTGGAATTGCAAGCCTGGTTTTAATGGATTGGAATTGCAAGCCTGGTTTTCTGTGAGTGACTGACAACCAGAAGTGAAGTTCCCTTGGAAAACCAGCTTTGTCTGCAACCAGAAAGGACAATCTTGTTGGAAGAGCGGAGAGTGAGATAGGGGTATCTGTCCTTCACAAGTTCAAATAGATTGATGGCCAGGCTTTGAACAATCCCTCCAAGAGAATCAAAATCTAAAATTGGAAATTCGTGCCATCTTTTAACTAGATGTGAATGTTCTCTTTTTAGGAGTACTGTTTTTTGCTTGCTTGGCAATCACTGTCTTGCATAAAATCCGATTATCTGTCTGGACTCTGATCGTAGAGGAATCGGTTCACAAACATATTTTTAGGATGGGGGGCTGGAGCTCTCTTCTAGAATGTACATGACAGGTCAGAGATTAGAGTTCACTATCAGACACGAGGAGCAAAGACACCTACCTTCCCATTGCATATTCTTACTGCAGTTAGGCATAGTGACTCTGGAACAGATATGAGAAGCTGGAGATGAGAGGTTTCTATCAGACACCAAGAGCCAAGGCATCTGCCTTCATTTTCCTATTGCTTGTTCCTAACAATTGCATTTCAAGGGAATCTGCTAATAATTTAACATTTGTGTGTTTCCCCAATCCATATACTTAAGAATGATAGTTTCTGGTAGATCTTATTCTACATTCTTTTTTGACAAAAAATCTGGTATATGAATAATATCTGTCTCATGGGTCTGCACAATCTGTGAACCTATGATTTCTTTTCCAGTTTTTCCAGTCAGAGCCAAGGTGTTGCTTTTTGGTAAATGGAATTAAAGGATATGGGAGATGGATCCATACAGTGGTATATCTGTTGGGTTAAAATTCATATCCCATTAATTTAAGTATAGTAGGTGCCATCTAAACCAAGGCACCCTTTCGAAAATTGGGTCTCAATCCTCTTTGTGAGCAAATAAAGTAATATGAAATTCTCTTCTACAAAGGAAGGAAGATATAGAGCCTTATCCCAATGAGATCAAGTTCCATGAATATAAAAGGGCTAGGTTGGCTAGGGGCCAGAGAACTTAACAACCAGGGCATAATCAATGGGATCGGGGGCCAGATTTTGTGCAAGGACTGGTAAGAGTTTGACAGCTATAACTTCATGCCTTCTTTTAAGATGATGTAAGTTATCCATATTTTCATTAGGAGTCCCGTTTGTTCGCCTGCTCAATGCTGGGTAATCAGACTCATGAATAAATTCAAAGAATCTGTCTGATTGTAGAGGGGAACCTGTTGCAAGCATGTTTGTAAGTCAGATGGCCAGAACCTTCTAATGTAATGGACATGACAGGTAGACATCTATAAAAGACACCAGGAGTCATCACCCATGCCTTCCTTTGCTCGTGTTCCTACTGACAGTTATCTTAAGATAAATTTTAATATTAGCAGGGTCTGGAATAAATTTTGCCTTTAATAGCTTTAATTTCTATTGTAAATGTTTCTATTATTAAGGGGGAGCGACATAGTACCCTGATTTCTGGACTGTTGACATTTTCAATGTATAGTGTGTTGAAATTGAAGTTCAATAACATATTTTTAGGTCAGGAATTTGCCCTTTGTAGCTGAAGTTTCTCATAAAATAGCATTGTCTGTGGAAAGTTGCATTAGTTTTTTATTGTTATCCTATTGTATTTATTATTTATATGACCTTGGTAAATGGCAATAAGCTTGGGAGCAAAAAGCATAAAGTGTATCTTATACTATAATTGTGGTTTTTTTTAGCAACAGGTAGTACAGAGGCAATCTACGTAAGGACTTCCACTGTATTGACAATATAATCTCTTTAGATGTATTTTTATATTGTTTTTTCAGCAATGAGCAAATCCAAGCAAGAAAATTGCATAAGGGCTTGTGAATTCGGAATCGAGGAAAAGGAAGAAAATAAAGAAAAAGAGACCTGTGGCAGTGGATGATAATGTGGATGAGGAAAATAAAGAGGATGTGCCTTTAAGAGGGTTGAAAAGTACGTATAGGTTAGTTGTGAACCTTTAGAATGTTTTTGATTTTGATATTTGATTGCTTGTCTAAACTTTGCATGAGAGCTGCCTTGTACAAAATCTTAGTCGGTGAAAGTTTTAGAGAAAGTATCAATACAACATAGTTTCCATGTCAAAAGCCAAGTCTAGCTCCAGGAATTTGACATAAAAGTATTTTAATTTCTATTTTTCATCTTGAAATTTGCCTTGGAAGCAGTATTTTCTTTGCTAGCTGCTACATACACACTTGATGTCTGTCCAATCCCTAGGATTGATCTTATAGGGCAGACTGACATATGTTAAAATATGTTCATCATGGAACTGTAATACATTCATTATATTTTGTTTTCAGTCAATTGTCCTTACCCTTTTCTCTTGCTTTTACCATGTATGCGATGCATTATTATTGTCTCGAAACTTGCATGTGAAGCAGCATTTTCTTTGCTATCCACTATATACACATGTTGCCTGTCCAATCCCTAGGATTGACCTTAGGGGGCAGACTGACATACTAAAATATATGTTTTTTTGAGTCAAGTATCCTTGCGCTTCTTTCTTGTTTTTACCATGTGCCCGGTTATTTATTATCACCTTGAAAGTTGGCTTGAAAGCAGTATGTTCTTTGCTAGCAGCTATATACACACGATATTTGTTCAATTCCTAGGATTGATCTTATGGGGCAGAGTACAGACTGACATATGCTAAAATGTGTTCATTAAGAAATGTAATGTATTCGTCAAATGTTGACTTGAGTCAGCTATCCTTGCTCTTTTTTCTTGTTTTTACCATGTCCTTGATTATATCATCAAATTCAACTGCCTCCGATGTCTCCATGTGGCATGTCACCACTTAATCTCTCACATTGGATGCAAAGCCTTCACCAGTTGAAAGGACAATGAAACTTGGAAGAGTTACCACTGTCGCCTTGGCACCCTCACTTTAGGTTGATTTACAATCACCACAAGGGGCTTCCCTATGTCTACTCAATCAAGGAGTGTATGACATAGAGACTGGATAATGGAATAATCAAGAAATTGCTCTCTCTCTCTCTCTCTCTCTATATATATATATATAGACACACACAGCCTATTTAGTCCAATTTCAGATGGGGTGAAATGTATAATCTATACTCTTTATGGGTTGTAAATTATTGAGGACAAGAGGTCTAATTTCTAGGTTTGATTGACTGTTTGTACATATTAGTACACACACAGAAATATACTCTTACAAATTATTTCTAGGGTCAACAAAGGTAGACTTGTATCTCTTTTCAGATCTGATTTTAGCCTTGGCAAACAGTGAATTGAAAGCTGTATTAAACCATGAATATCCAGATTTAGAAAGTGATTCACAAGTGGATAAAACACTGCTATCTTTGGAAAATATTTTCAGCATAAAGGGAAGATTAGAAAATGTATAAATCTGTTCTAGACATATGCTATTATGAGGTTCAACTATTAGAAAACGTATAAATCTGTTCTAGACCTTGCACTGATATTTTTCCTCTAGACATTGCATGCCCACTGTTGAGGAGGTGGTCTGTAATACAATACCATAAGGGTAATGCCAGGGAAAATGTGTGTCCGTAAAATAACTCTTGACTGCATTTGAAGACTAACTCACTTGTGCCATCGAGATCTGTTTGGTAAGTGGAACAAAAAAATCCTGAAAGCCTTTCATGTACTATGGGGGATAACATGGCATTCAAATTACTTTACAATTATTTTTGATAAATTGATTTGGTCTCATTAGTAAGAAATACAACATGAGTGGAATAGAATCTCAAGTAAGATATATGCGAAGTTGGAAGATAAGATAAATTTATTAATGTCTGACTAATGACCACAAAAGTAGGTCAATGGGACTAAAGAGTACAACCGGTATGAATATAATGTAGGAGTGCCAACGCAACAACTAGAAAGTGAAGTTGAGTTTGGACAATGGAACTAGATACCTGCATATGAGTGGTGCTGCTCAATGAGTAGTGAAGGCCTCGATTCTATTTCAGTTGATGTCTTCCTGGTGTTCAGAATACATGCATAGGTTTCTAGTATGATTAATGTATACCTGGCCCCTAAAAAAACAGACCTATGCTACTCACACCTGAACCATAGGACACCATTTGGATGCTCACAAGATCCATTTTTCATTTATGTTTTCCGATCAATCACTAAGCCATAGATAGCTTAACTATGTTTAAAAAAACTGAAAATCATTCAAATACAATAAACACAAAATGAAAGTTTGAAACATAAAAATTCAAATCAATGAAGGCATAACGGAACGTATTCTCAAACATTCCATAAAAATTAATCATGGAGTACTCTCCATTAGGCTTAGCTCAACATCTCCCTTACATTGTCACCCATGAGTTGGGACATAAATGGAGGGACAACACCATGATTTGTGGCAAAGAAATTTTAGAGTAGACAATCTCGCTAAGGGTTTAAGATCCCTTTTTTCTTTGATTGGTTTCGGTGCTGAAAGATCCTACTCTAGCCAATCTCTCTTCTCTCTCTTATTTGTTTGGCATAATTTTCTGAGGTACCTTTAATCTGATTTGGAAAGCAAGGAAGGGTTTTTGTGGAGTGATAATTTGAGGAGCAATTCAGTGGCACCAAGGTTTGTCTAAGATAGTTTAGGGCAGAAAAAAACATTAGTTTGGGCTGCAGGTAGTTCTTTGGTTGTGGCGTAAACCTGATAAGGCCAGTTCAGGGCAACAATGGAGCAGTACTTTGGCATAAAGGTCTGGCTGAGGTAGTTTTAGGGCAACAAAGTCGGTCTGGGCATCAATAACCTTCTTTGTGGTTGTAGATTCCTCCAAAGAAGAGATCTGGGCAACAACTTGTTCTTAAGAACACTTCTAAACCTTAACTAGTGGCTATGTAATATTTTGGTTCTCAAATTTCTTTAATGTGCATTACACAAATTATGTTAAAAGTTGATTAGAAAATTTTAAGATGGTTGGTTGTAAGGCAACATCTAGACCTATAGAGGTTGACTTGAAGTTATTAACCTCACTTTACTCTAAACTAACAAATGCATCTTTGTATAAACAATTGATGTGGAGTTTGATTTATCTAACAACTATTAAATGGGATTTTAGCAAATCACATTTCAAAATTTATTACAACTACCAAGGTTGATCATTGAGTGACAATCAAGAGAATTTTTACATATGTGAAGGGTACTTTAGACTCTAGAATCAATCACATTATATGGTAGATGAGAGACTGTCTAACTTACAAGGTATATATCTTTGGGCACTTAGTAAGGTATTTCATCCTATCATCATAAACAAATGAAAACGTTTATTTCCTCTACTAAAACAAAGTATAAAGTAACAATCATTGTAGCTTGTAATATAGTTTCGCGGAGGAGGATACTTGCAAGTCACACAGAAGTGCAGTACTACAATTCACAAGGATAAGTGGAGCATTTCAAAACTCTCAAATAATCCTATTTTTTCAAGGAGTGGAAAAAGCATATGGAAGTGCATTGCCGCTGTATTAAGACATTTTAGCTAGCTTGCAAATTATTGGAATAATTCAAAATCTGACAAACAAGAATGGGGTCAAACAATTGACTTCACTCTTGTCTGTCAGATTCTTAGAATTTGCAATCGATTTAAATTAAACTATTATTTTCGATAGTCGGTGGAGAATTAAGAAACAAAACTACAATATTGTGCAATTCTTGTAATAAAATCAATTTTGATTCAGGTATTTTACAATTTTGGGAATACGAATCTTTCCATAAGACTTCTCAAAATTGAATCAATTAGTTAGAATGGTTTAATCTGCCGGTTTGTAATTTCTACTGCTATTATGGGGAAAAATTATATTATATATGTTTTATATATGCTTTACCAACTGTCAAAATATATACTAAAGTTTACACGTTGTAGTGTTGAGGTCCTTTATTCCTAACTTAGCATACATGCATCATAGTATTAAAAACCGGAACAGGTGAACCTAATGAACCGGTAACCAGACCAGAACCGATCTAACTGGTACTGGTTAGATCTAAACGAACCGATTTAAAAAAAAATACATTAAATAATGATTTTTTTTAATAAAAAACTATTTTTAAGATTTGCAGCGATGATTCCAAGCCAATAGAGACAAAATATGCAAAGTTTGTTCATTTATATACCATGTAAGGTGAATATATCAAAATGGCACCGAGTGCAATACATATCATCGAAAAATACATAAGCAATGAGGCTCCAAATGGCCCATAAAGTCCAAAAACAATGTTACAAGCTATGAGGCCATTGGCCTAATACAAGACTACATATTAGTGATCAACAACATGATCACTCCTCATCATGATCAAAATCATCACCACTACTAGACAAGGGATCATCAACATGAGCTACTTGGCTCAGAGTTTGAGGACTCATAAAGGGGCATGATGCCATAGCTACACCAGAACTGAACTAGTATCCCACAGTCGGTAGTATGGTAATCTAATTTCAGTCAGCTCAAGATACCTTTGTAGTTTTATGCGTCTCTAATAAGTATCCACTTAACTCTGCAATATATTTGTCTCGTTTTCTTCAATGTCTTCAGCAACTTGTTTGCAGAGGTGTTTGATTATATAGTTTATTCCAATGTGTCTACCCTATTGGTAGATATTTTTTAATTCATATATACTGGAGGCATATGTATGTTATGGAATGACAGAAATTCTATTCTGAAATAGTGTTGAAATGTAAAATATGAAAGATGTTAAGAAGCGAATTTATTTAGGCATGGGACAAGAAAAATTGGCTCACTTCATAACTTTACACCAATTCATGAAGAAAATAGGGAATTAATGCTACTCGACCATTTGTTGATGAACTTTCTGAGGGATTCAAAATTCTGGACAAGTTTAGTTGAAATGGATAATTGTAACCACTCTCATCAAGTTGCCAAATAAGTTGAGAAGTCTTCTATATGGGTCAAGAAACAACATCCTTTATACGAGTGGTTTATACGATAAAATAAGTCTTTGTAAGAGTACACATAAAATATTGCAATTTTCCTTTATACGAGTCTATAATTCAAATTTTCTCATTAATGGTTTATAAACTGAGGCTAGCTGCTTGTAAGTCTGTCTTTTGACATGGCACATTGCAACAGATATTTATTGTTTATAGATGACTTATATTTCCAAATGAAAAAGGATGCTTAGCTCAACATGTTTTTTTGTTGGTCAAACTAAAGTAAATATTTTACTTCAAAGTTCAGTGTTTTACAATAATTTAGCAGAGCTCTAGCATTAGGACCTCACCTACTTGAGCAAAGAGCTAGTTACTTTCTGGGCTCTCTGATTATGAAAATGGCTATGGATTCTTGTTTACATTCTCAGCCAAGACGAATATTTATAGGAATGATATAGATTCTATGTGATATCAAAGCCAAAGTGGAGATGCTTGTCAACCTTATCTAGGGAGGGAAAATCCTATCTCCATGATGCACTATTCTCTATATTCATGTTTATTGATTAGTAATGGAACATCATGATTGAAATTTGAAAGTTAAATGAAGGCTTTCAGTCCTTATATGTATAGAATTTAAATGGAGACAAAGAACTAAAAGGAAAATTGCAATCTTTTATGTGTACTCTTACAAGGACTTGAAATGAGAAATGTAAATTCAAGTCTGTAATTCAAATTTGTAGATGAGTTGTGGATAACTCTCTATGGGCTATTGGACCTGTTTGTCATTTTAGATAGAATGACAGAGAGAAATACTATTACTAAATGTTTTCCAATTTAATATTTGTCAATTACAACAGGTTCATATGACATTGAAATGGTTTGGGCCAAGATTTAGATGAAAATTTGCGTAGCAATTGCATAAAGGGGCATGATGCCATAGCTACACCAAAACTGAACTAGTATCCCACAGTCAGTAGCAAGGCAATCTAATTTCAGTCAACTCAAGATAGCTTTGTAGCTTTTATGCATCTCTAATAAGTATCTACTTAATTCTGCAATATATTTGTCTCGTTTTCTTCAATGTCTTCAGCAACTTGTTTGCAGAGATGTTTGATTATATAGTTTCTTCCAATGTGTCTACCCTATTGGTAGATATTTTTGTATTCATATATACTAGAGGCATATGTATGTTATGGAATGACAGAAATGTTATTCTAAAATAGTGTTGAAATGTAAAATACTTAAAGATGTTAAGAAGCGAATTTATTTAGGCACGGGACAAGACAAATTGGTTCACTTCATAACTTTACACCAATTCATGAAGCAAATAGGGAATTAATGCTACTTGACCATTTTCTGATGACTTTTTCCAGGGATTCAAAATTCTGGACAAGTTTAGTTGAAATGGATAATTGTGACCACTTTTGTCAAGTTTCCAAATAAGTTGAGAAGTCTCTGATATGGGTCAAGAAACAACATCCTTTATATGAGTGGTTTATATGAGAAAATAAGTCCTTGTAAGAGTACACATAAAAGATTGCAATTTTCCTTTATACGAGTCTGTAATTCAAATTTTCTCATTAATGGTTTATAAACCGAGGCTAGCTGCTTGTAAGTCTGTCTTTTGGCATGGCACATTGTAGCAGAGATTCACTGTTTACATATGACTTATATTTCCAAATGAAAAAGGATGCTTAGCTCAACATGTTTTCTTGTTGGTCAAACTAAAGTAAATATTTTACTTAAAATTTCAGTGTTTTACAATAATTTAGTAGAGCTCTAGCATTAGGACCTCACCTACTTGGGAAAAGAGCTAGTAAAAATACTTAGTTATCCCTTGATTTATAGTGACAACACTAAACCAAGTAATAAAACAGAGGCAATGTGGATGAATGTCGCTAATGGAAATGGTCTTAAGCATCCCCACAAATACACCAACAATTTGAGGGCAAGTATCAACTTGGATTCTAGGTATTGATTTCTGACTTCAATGAAAGGTTTGCAAAATAAAAGGAACAACAATGTCTACAGGTTTAACAACAACTGGGCTTAAAGCTGCTGCCATTGTCAAGCATATTGGTAAGTACTCCGAGCATTACTCTTTCGTAGCTTTGCTTGACTGCAGAAACCTTGTTGGATACAACTTGTATAATCATATTTTTGGTACAAATTGCCAATTTTGTATATACGTTCATTTGTTTTGAATCATTGTTGGGTCTGCCAGGGAAAATTTTAATCATATCAAGCATCCATGCTGGTCTAGCTACTGTTCAGCTGTGCATACACATGTTATATATGTGGATATCCGATATGCAGTTAGGACAGGAGCCTTTTCACCTGAAAAGAAAACAGCTTAAGTTTCAGGTCTCTGTTCCTGTCTAGGATAGCACACAGAACAGATTTAGAATAAATTTGGATGCTTATCCTTGGCCAGAATATGGGCCTTATCCATTCCTCAATGCTATGGTAAAAACTAGGCATGAAAGCCTCTAGTCAAGCCCTTGTGCCCTTCAGATTTTTCAAAAAGGAATACTGTGGTACTCTGCCCTCAAGCACTTACATGTTGCATCAACATGGATCGACCTCTACTGGAATAGGTTCAAGGCTATATGATCCAGGTTCTACACATTGGTTAACCATCACATTGTTATACTCTTGATAAGATGCCATTGAATCAATACAAATCACATTGTTATACTCTCGAGAAAATGCCATTGAATCAATACAAACAAATCACAGGAAAAATGCTTGAATGCACCAAAACAAAATATTAATGTGACTAAACTCCCTCATCAAATTAGAATAACGAATCTTTGACCATACACTTCAGTAATCATGACTTTACACCATTCCTATAACCTGAGAGCAGTTACAACTTACTTGATTGTGCCAGTGCAGAATCAACCACTACAAGAGATAAGAAACATGATTTTCATCCATTGAATTCCACAGTATGCCAGAACACCAAATTTTTATCCTCACGTACCATATCGATTAGTCTCATGCACCAGATCAGTTATTAATTTGTACAAGAACAAAATTTTGAGTGATTTTTTGACATTTTTAATCAATTCAACAAGCAAGAATGATATAATTGGTCGCAAAGGCACTTGATCACTCAAGAGAAAAGGGTAGGGTTGTAATGTGCTTCAATGTCATAACAGACTCTTTGGGTTACATGGAACGTCTGTTTCTGGTCTCTTATCAACATTTTGTGTGGGTGTTGTGATTGTGATGTTCATTTGGTTTGATTTGGGTGTCGTGATTGTGGTGTTTGTTGTGATTGTGTTTCCAAGGTAATTTTCTGTTATAAAAATCAGCAAGCTAGGGCTGATTTGTGGCATACATTGTAGTCCCCTATTTCCTTACATCTTCATGCATTCAAACTCTTTCATCTATGTTTCCTTGACTGCATTTTCCCAAGGTATGATAAGGCACTTGATCTTGGAGTTTTCCTTTGTCTTTCTCTTCTCACACCATTCATTCTTCAATTAGGTTAAATTTTCTATAAATCACTTTTGATCTCTACTCTATAGCATTACAAGTTAGCAATCATATCCTTATGGAAACCTCCTTTGAGTTGGAGAAGAACCAACGAAAAGTGAGAGGAAGAGCTATTGTGGTGACAGTGGATAGCCTTTTTCAGCTGCACAAGACTAGCCCTTTGATGCTTGGGACTTTATATCATATGGGGCTGCTAGATTTTGTTGTAAAAATTCCTATTGATTAGGTATCTTCTTTTCATAGAATTGAACATCAAAGATATTATCAATGGTACAATTTCCTTTAGATACTAGAAAGAGCTAAAGAGATTTATTCATAGATCATAGACTTGTAAGATGTTATCAACCAGTAAAGTGAAGCACAAATATAATTTATATTAGTCAGTCCATCCAAGGTATGAAGCTCTTGGTATAAATGTATATGATTAAATTATTGTTTCTTGCTATGCTTTTAAAAGGCAAAAAGAATTTCAGAATAACATGTAGATAAACATAATTCATCAAACACTTGATTATTCAATGGAAGATTTTTCCAAACTGTGGAATAAATGCTACTCATAATGGTCTATATTCTAGAACTCAGTCAAGAAAGATAGACTTGTCACATACCTCATTCCACAACTCTCCATGCGCAAGACGTGGATACAAAGGTGCTTTCGGGTTTGCAAAACTGATCGTGTTGGAAATCACCAACAATTTTGGCTGTGCAGTGCAAAAAAGATTAGTCCATGAGCACTCTAAATCAAACGTATGTGCTATGTCTATAGCCTGCAATATTATTTTTTTCTCATAAATTGTACAAATCGAAAGATGATAAGGCCAGAAATAAATTAGAAACAGACTTATTTTTTTTCTTTTTAGTTAATGAACAATATCATATTTCTTTCCAATATCTCTTTTCTAGTATATCTCATGTATTGTATAGAATGTGATATTCCCTACGTACTCCCCTATGCCATAAATTTGAAAACAAATGTTCTTGCTAGTCCCACTAAATATTTGGGGCTTCCACAAACACAAACACAGTTTTTTTTCTTTACATTAATAAAATAAAAATCATAACTCAAGACACAAGGAATATTAAAGCTTAGTGCACAACAGAGAACCCAAGTTGTGGAGGGAAACAAGACAAGAGGCTGTAAATGTGAGGTTTAATTTCTTCAACTATCAACCATTTTTATAGGTAGATTTTACACTACAACTTCGAGTCCAAGGGACTATGAGATTTGATCTTTTCTTAAGTTGATTTTCTATAGTGGTGTTGTTTTGGTTTTAAATGTAATCCAGAACCCCATAGATGGCTCTAGATTTATATGGTTTCAAAATCTTTCAAGTTTCTAAATCAATAGTGAGAAATTTGTATCAACTAAACTTCACCAATTTAGGTGAAAACAGAACCCAACTTCAATGCAATATCCAAACTCATTCCATGTCATCTAAATAGGTAAACATAATTATCCTTAATGGAGAAGATAATTGTGCAATCACATGGATCAACATAAACAATTTTCAGCCTGAAGGTAGGATGCAAGGGTTTGACAAATGCGCAGTTCTGTAGCTAAACTTGCAGGAAGGTTTGGAAAGGCTGTCTTAATTTCTGGATATTAAAGAAGATCCATGTACCTAGTTGAATCATGCTATTAACAACCTAACTACGCCTTAGTTCCTCCCATTCAAACCCTCTTGATCATTGGCCTCAAGTCCATAGTCCAACTGGGTAAACAGTGGTAGAATATTCCCATAATAAAGAAAAATGATAAAATCAGAAGATTAGTATGGCGACTCTTCTTGAAGGAATTTCAAGAAGGATATAACCTATAAGAAGTTTCTCGCAAAATCTTGTTCCACTGCTAGCTAAACCTGACACATATTATAGAAGAAGGCAAGTGAACAATTCACCCAGGATCAAGGTTGCGGGGAAGCTTCAAACCCCCCTCGTTCCCGTTTCCGAAACGCGCTCCGTGCGGGAGCATTTTGGAAACGCTTGGAAACACGCTCCCGAAAACGCTTCCTGAGGGGAGCATTTTCAGGAGCGCGTTTCCAAACCTGTTAAAACGCTCCCTGCCTTTTCGAGAGCGTTTCCGGAAACGCTCGGAAGCGTACGCTCCCTGAGCGCTTCCGGCGTTTAAAAAACGCTTAGGGAGCGTTTTTTAAACGCCGGAAGCGGTCAGCGAGCGTTCGCTCCCGAACGCTCCCCGGAACAAAAACGGCCAGAAATGGGTTTTAGGGTTGATGTGGAGGTAAGGGAAGCATTGAATTTTCATGGTAATTTTAAATTCTTAAAGTAAAAGTGACATTTCCTTTATTTTTCATTTTCATCCTTTTACTTTAAGAATTTAACATTAGTCTCTTGAATGCTTATGGTTCTCATATCATGCATAGATCGATAGATCGATAGATCTAGTTCTATTATTAAAATCATTATTGTTTTCTTTATATATTTGGTGGTTTGAGGAAAGAAATTTTATTTCCTTTTCACATCTTCACCTTTTAGAATATAGTAAAATATTTTTCTTATTATAGATTTTTCTTGGAAAAGAATTATTGAGAGTTAGGTGCAAATGCACAATGTTGTGTAGCATTAGTGTGATAAATATGGGATAGTGCAAAGCATAGTTTTGAAGATTAGTCTAAGCTGACTCGTACCTAATCAACTCAGTCAAGTTGATTGTTGGTTGAACGGCTAATTGTTGGTTCAATGGACAGAAGGTCTTGCAGGCACAAATACCAAAGGGAAAGATGGAGCCCATCATGGGGTACTCTTTGTAATTCTCCACCACCGCTACCTTCCATTCTTCCTCAAACTCCTCTCCAACCTCAATATCAGTTCTAGTAGTAGCATGAGAAACAACACTACGCTTAGCAGAACTAGAAGAACGTGTTTTCCAAACTACACGAAAACTACTTCCCTCACGAGTCACCATGTGCCATGCTTGGTCTCAGTGGTTCTGTTCCTTCTACTCCTGGTTCAATTACCATATCTTCATTGGAACCAACACCCCGAACTCCACTAGACAACGATTCACCATTTTGTAGTAGTGATTCGCCATGATTTTATAGGATAATTATAATCTTGTGAGAAGATTATGCAAAAAATTATATACATATTATGTTATTAATAAAATACTTCATTTTCCTATGTATCATGAGGATTACTTTGTTTATTATATATATAAGTTGGGGGGGTTCTTAAAAATTTTCCACCAAAGTGCATCTAATTCTCCCCTCTTTGAAGGCTTGCTCTAGCACAGGCATGACCCTCGACGTATATTCTCAATCCCCGCCAGCAGCAGTGCGGTTCATGGGATCCTTTGAAAGAAGTGTTTCCATCGCGACGAGGCTATCATGAAACTATGTCTCCTCGAGGGACTGCCACATGGAGCGATGGGCATCATCGTTCCTCATGTATGCCACCTCGAGGCCATGTCTAACTATATTGAGCGCTTCACGTCCCAAGTTCCCTTCTCGGCCATCGGATGCCCATTTGACTCATGAAGTTTTTGCGGAAGGTAACTTGAGAATATTACTCAGCGATGCCTATCGCAACTCCCATTAAGCGGGGGTCGTCAGGGCCATCTGTAGGTTACTTGCTCTTCGGGAAGTCCAAGTGTCTGCTAGTCTCTTTCGCAGGTTCACAACTTTTGCATGGTCTTCTGTGAAGAAATTCTTGGAATTGACCTAGTATCGTGGTGCAAGATTTTCTGCCTACCAGTGTAGGCTTTGTTCTGACATCTTTGTCTGTGCATCCTCGAAAAGCAACGTATCAAGGCTTAAGTTGAAAACTTCTTAAAGAGGGTTTCATTTATCCGATTCCCCAGTGAATGGATTCTAATATAGTTCTGTGGATAAGAAACGACGCCATTCGTGTTTGTGTTGATTATCATGATATCAATCGAGCATGTCTAAGAGATAATTATCCCACCGAATTTATCGATTAGATCATTGACGATTGTGCGAAGTGAAATTTTCTCCCCTTATGTATGGTTCTCGCTGTAACGGTTAACATTCTCATCGAATCATCACAAGACCTCGTTTATTTTCCCATGGGAACGTTCGCATACGGGAAACTCCGGGTCGCTTGAAGAATGTTGGGGCTATGTTCCGATGCATAATGTCCTATGCTTTCCATGATATTCGGCATATTATCCAACCATACTTGGATGACCTTCGACTCATTCATTATGCGAAAGGACACGGGAACATCTTTGTCAAATCTTTCTTTGTTGTAGACATTAAAATATTAGGCTCGACCGCATAAATGCATATTGTCACGATAAACTCAATAGACTCTTAGGGTTTATCATGTCTAAAATAGAATTCGCCTTAACCCTCTTAAAGTCGAGGCTATTGTCGATCTCCCCTCCACAATATCATTACATCAACTTTAGAGTCTCGAGAAGATAATTTCCTACGATAGGTTTCATCTTGGGAACTACGCAAGAAGTAGCTAAAGGATTTACACGACTTCTAAACGAACGTCCCTTTCTGTTAGGATGAGCTTGCCAGTGATCTTTGGTAGACTTAAAGAGACGTTGCTTGTCAATGCTCCTTTATTATGTCTCCCAATTACCATCGTGATTCTTACTACCCTGGCTACACATGTGTACAGTCACCATGGTATTAATCCGAAGAGATGATGATGTGATATAACGAACATGTCGTTTTTTACCTTCTCGACCTTGAAATACATTACACACATATTAAAGGGCGTTAGCGTTGGCTGCGGTCCAAGCCATCCAGCGTTTTCGTCATTACATTCTTTTACGCATGGTGACCGCTTGATTTCTGATTATGACTTAGCGCTTATATTCTATCACGACGATTCTTGGGGGGAGCAAGTATAAAGTGGATTCTCCTCATCCTCCGAAGTTTGATTTGAGTTCTACGGCCAAATTGAAGAAATCACTTGTGTTTGCAGTTTTATTTGTTCTCCTTAAAACTGCTGCTCCCTTCTTCCTTTGAAGATCATATACTAAACAAAACTCTCTTCCTAATAAAGGCACCCTCGATCACGCGGTATGGTGATATCATCATTTACCTCCAAACGTCTACTTTCATGCGAGCTCACGAAAGATGCCGAAGCATCGCATTCGGTATCAATCGCAACCTTGTCGTATCGTTGGGGATTCCCTCTATCGTATGGGAGTCAATTCCGTGCTCCGCCAATGTTTAACCCTCGCAGAAACGGAGAAAGGTTTTAAATGACTGCCACGGTAGCACCTATGGTGGTCACATGTACGGTTATGCCAACATCGAGAAGATCCTTCATGCTAGCTACTTCCGTCCCATCTGACCTGCTAATATTGCATTGTTGCGGTACGTAAATGCCCGCGTGCCAGTTTATCAATGCAAAGATGCATGTGCCACCTATTCCACTACATCCTGTCATTACGGGTCCAGCCCTTTTGCTAAATGGGGCATAGATTTTATGACATGTAACCCTGCGTTCGACCGGGGGTATGCCTATATCATCGTTGCCATCAATTACGTTACGAAATGGGCCTAAGTGATGCCTACACTAGCTTAGAGACGGTAAGATAGTAGCACAATTCATATTTAATCACGTTATTGATTAAATATTTAATCTATTTAATCACTCAAGCCGTCGTTACGATCATGGCTCTCATTTTCGGGTTACATGACGGCGGAGTTGGCGTCTAAGTTCGGTCTCGCGTCCGCTTGACTCAACGCCTTACTATCCTCCAAGCTAACGGCCAAGTTGAAGCGTAGGGTCCTTGTTGTGATGCTTCAACGAACAATCGGATCCACAAATCAAGCTGACGTCTTATGTTGTTCTCGGCTCTGTGTCTTCATAGAATATCGATCAAGAAAGTGCGGCGGGTTACCCCGACCGATTGGTATATGGTGCCGGGCACTTCCAGATTGAATGTGAAATCCCCTTCACTTAAATTAGGTACATTGGATGCTGCTGATACTTCACGAAGGAAAACGTCTCCTCTGAAGATGTCGGATGAGACTCATCGCTTAGCTACCTTGATTTGTCGAAGTATAGAAAAAGCGAGTCAAAGCCCATTTTGACCAAATAGTCTCTCCTCGTTCTTTTGTTGAAGGTGATCTCGTTCTCTTATACGACCAAGCTCATGATGGTGAGGGCGGAAAATTCAGCACGTGGCATGGGCCCTACATTGTTAAACGCATGTTACAAAATGGGCTTATGAGTTGATTGATTGTGAAGGTTTTCCTTTATTGCGGCCCGGAAAATAGGTTGTACTTGAAAAATATTATGCTTGAATCACTCACCGCGTGATGTGTGTACACGAGCGATTTTCATTTTGTGTGCATGCTTTGGTTTGATGTGCATTGTGAGATTTTTATGCTTATTAGGTCTTTCTTGCTGTCTGAGATGTCTCTATTTCTACTCATATGTCGATTTGACGGATGGTGCTTCCCCGTAGTACCAGAATTTGTCTTCGGTTACTGAGTAATCTATGATCCTATTTGGTGAGTTGATTAACTTGAAATGGTTTATTAGGGACCAACTACAAACAATATCCTTTGAATATAGCGTATGGAACTATTAATTGAGCGGTCAACCTCGGCATACGCGCATTTCTTCACTTAAAGTTGGATTCAAAACATGTTGTTCTTCAGGCTGAATGGTCATTATTCGATTCGAAACCCATTCATTTTAAGATTGTATTTGTGTATTCGTTTACTTGAGAGAAATTTTGATTTCATTACTTATCATCATATACCAAGACGAATGAATACATTAACGGATGCAATAGCTAATATTGTGTTGGATAGACATTTGTGCGATTCATAAAAAACGTCATCATGTGTACATTGACCCATGTAGAAGATAGACGTATATATATATATCATTTGTTTACAACTCATATGTCATAAACCCACAAAAAATAATATATGTTTGCTATAGTTGCATCATGAGACAACATGTCTCTCAAAAATATGCGGAAATAGAACCCAGTGGCTAGTCGACATGGTGCTCACTTGATAACACATCATCGCCGGTACCCGGTAGCCTCGGCCAAGGAGGTGGATACAACTGAGCACTCCCATGGTGTGCCTACGGTAGGCTCGAGGCACGTCATCAAAATGCGCATAATCGGGCACCCCACGGGTGATTTCCCTCCAAGTTTTGTACTAGCTCCTCATCGTGCCATCCCCTCGGGGGTCGAAGTCGCGGTCCGCCTGTATGGGGGGACATGCACGCGAGACGATTACGGGCCAACATACGCATTCATATAAAATTAAACGCCCGAACATGCATATATACTACAAAAAAATTGTAAACTCATGAAAATATGGAAATAGGTCTCCACAGGGGGATCGTTCTTTGTCCCGGTCCTCCCTGCGGGACGGAAGGTGCGGGTCTCCCGTCGTCGGTGCCCGACGTAGGGCCAATTCTCCGCAGCGATCCGTGTCGTTGGAGTCGGTCAAAGGCTCGAGCCTCCGGAGACATCTGCGGCCGCCGCCCTCGGCATCGGTGCCACCCATCGAGCCATCGTGGCTCTCGGTGGTGGATGGGGCGCGGCCTCCCACAGCGAAAAATAGGTAGTCATTCGGGGAAGAATGACACCAAATAAACCCATACCCAAGCATTTGTTTTAATTTAGTATTCTTGCATTTTGTGCGTTTTCGTTTGAAATTCATGGTCATGACCTCGGCCCGGTCAAAGATAGTCGGTTCATACACTCTCGGCTTCGAAATGGCCGCATTTTTGGCCTCGTGCGGTGCCTGCCCCGATCTCGCCGGCCGCGTAATAGTGTGTGGCACTACTCTAGGTGCTAGATGGGGATAGTGCAGATGTACACTTTCCCACTCCCTGTTCCTTTGCAGCTGCCCCTATGCACATCTACATTCTGACCATTGTCATGCTTTCTCTGAAAGGCACAGACCCCTGGCCAGCGTTCGGTGATGAAGTATACACACAGTACTTGAGCTCAAGCTCCTGGTCTCAAAGTTTGAATTTCTCCTCATCCTTGTCCCAAATACTGACGGTCTCTGACAATTAGGGGCGGGCTAGGACGTAGTGTCGGAAAAAGAACTTTTTTTAGCCGCAATTTTTAAGAGCATCCATACATTGCTTGTTTTCCATTGCCGATTCATCTTCTTCACTATGTTCTCCCCTCTTTCACGTTAAATGTATATTTTCATTGAATCGCCACATCAATCAATCATAGGAACATTACAAACCTCCCTTGATGTTCAAAGTACATCTCATTGGTTGAATTTTGAGAAATTTTAACCGGATTACGTGTTGCGTCGGTGGCACGGTTTGTTTGGCTAACGGAGGTCGCCAAGCTGGTGCGACCCTTATTGACAGAACGGGACCGATTGGCGTGGGTCCATGCCCGAAACCCGCGCCAACTTTGGAGGCCCTAAGGTTTTCGACAATCCTCTCCCCTAAAGGACCTCAAATAATGATAAGCGCGGTAAAATGTAACTTGAGAAACTGACGAAAAAGGTCGGCTCTTACCTGACTGAGATGGGGGTCGATTTGGTCCATTGGATTTATCACACTCATCGCACGAAGATCGAAGAAGAAATGAGTCCTTGTTGCTCTTGCCAAAAGGGTAAAAGTGAAAAGTATATTTTACCACTATTGGTCTTTTATAACTTTTCAAAGTCCTAAAAATAGGTTTTAAAAACGTATTTTTTCGATATATTTTCATATTATTTTCATGCAATATGTTTACATGCGTCTTTTTTGTGCGGCAATAGGTTTTTCACGTGGTTTTGACGAAGAGATGAGTTGTATTTTATACTTTTCGGACTCATTAAAAACATGAAAAAGTCACTACTCGAGTCACCTTTCGGCTCTTTTTCTAAATCTCTAAAGGCGAAAAGATTGTGATCGCTTATCATTTTGAGCTCGTTAAATTGGTTACGGTGATATCTACCAGTATGTGTTTACCTTTTTTGGGCTAGGATAGATTATTTATGAAAAAGAATACCCTAGCCTATCGCGACTAGGAGGTTCTCTAGGATGTAGTTTTCTACTGCCGGATACGTGGGACTATCTCTGACAAATGGCAGGGTTACACTACATTGTCTTTTCAAACTCTCTAAACATGAAAAGACACCCGGTTTCTTCCTTTGTCGAGACTGGATTTCAGGCAGTGACATCGGTTCTGTTGCAATGACGTTACTCAAGTTCCTCCTTCCTAGGGCTCGTAAAATGTACTAGGTTGGATTTGTCCAACACAAACTTACATCGCAAGCATGCTATCCCCTTCAAGCTTGTTTTAAAAAATAATTGGGGTGCTACTTGGAAAATGGTGGGGGAAAATGGAACCAATATTGTAGTCGTGTTGGTAGTATGTCGCTCTTGAACGGCACTTTTTTCTTCAGTCAGTCGGGTTAGGGACATCTCATCTAGGTATCTACTTGTCTCCATGGATTTGGGTAATCCAGTGCAGCCTCTCATCTTCTCCCTTGCCGCGTCACCATGACCTCCAAATCCCTTGATGTCAAATGTTTGTAAATCTAGTGTCGTGCTACCGATATGTTCAAAGAAGTTTGCCTGTTGCGGTTTTCAACCTCCCTTTGATTCTTTGTTGGTCTTGATTCGAAACATTATATCCCTCTTGTCTCATGTCGATGATGTGGGAAACATTATGGCCACCTTCGATCAAGGTCACTTCACATCGCTTCAGCTCATTATCCGAAGTTGATCTAGAGACTCCTTCGAGGTACCTTGGAGCCTACATGCCTCAATGGCCAGGGTTCTTCACATTCGACGCAAGGTTTTCATTATTGGCCTTCGATCGGATGATTCTCACAGTGTTCGAAACCCCGGATTACGTTGCGATGCCATGAATTTTGCCTCTTGTACCTTGAGGGCCATTGTCATTATTGGTGGTTTCTGCGCGTACATTGAAATTTTCATCATTGGTGGTAATGAAAATGTGTTCTTGCATGTTCAACCTCGACTCCATATTCACATGCTTGGACTTGTACTATGTTCGGGTCGGGAATGGAGCGCAAGACCACAGGTTTTACTTTGATAAAATATAGGTTGCGGATTCTTTGTGGATTATTTCATGACTTATTACATGGCTCTTTGATTAGATAGGCGCTGTGACCATATAAAGAATCTACTTGTTGATCTCTGTGCTTTGGATGGTGCGTCCATGTGTGGATCTCATTATTTCGTACTCTTTTATGGATAGGTACACGCCCATGCCACATATCATGTATTAAGATATCAGTGTGTTGCTACTCGCCGGGTGCCAGGCAACGGTGCTTTGGGTTGAACGTGTTCTCATAAGCATTTCACCCCTCCTCTCTGTCGGACCTCATGCTTTAGGGAGCATCTGATACACCGCTTGTTTGTCCGCCGTCCCTACGATTCCTCATCACGTACATTGGAGGACTATTCTCGTGACCTATGAATAGTAAAATGTCTCGAAAACACCTTGATGGCATCCTTTTGCATAAGGGCAAGAATTCTCTAAGAGAACATTTCCCTCGAGAAATTCATTAAAAACATGTGTTTGGGCATTGGCGCGCTTGCTTGGGTTCATCACTGCGTGCCAACCTAGAAATTTACCTCGCTTTGCGCCACTGACGCTCTATCCCTGTGTATTGCCCGCACCAAGCCTACTTGGGAATGTTTTTAAATAAAGGCGGAAGTTTGATTCTAACAACTTGAGAATGAATCATCAGGAAAAGGGTTGGGTTGTTTGGCTCCGGATCTCCCCGATTGAAGTGGTTTTCCACCTCTCATGGAACCTTCCTACAAGACGGGACTCTCCCCCATGATTACGGGATCCTAACCACTCCTTCTATAAAATCCTTCCTCTCCCATTTGCAACCTAGCTAAACATTTGGGAAGAAAACTATAGGCCGAAGCGACTATTGAGAGCGAGCCGAGAGAACCCCATAAGAGGAAGCCTTGTCCAGAGTTACGCGAAGCACAGCGGACATGCTCGCTAAACCCTACGAAGAAGAACGCGACGTCGGAACTCAGTTGTAATCTTTCTTTCACATTCTAATATATGCTCGACTATGTTATTGGTTCCATCGTTACATGTTACTTATTTTTGTAATGCAATTTGATTCAATATTTTCAAGCGATTGATAGTTACATGCTTGAATTACTACGTTGTATGTCGTCGCTTTTCTCTACATATGTACGAGTGTCTGATGCGGTGGCGGAAGAGATTGTTGCTCATCAAGCTATGAACGAGAAGCGGCACTTCTTCTACGGCAACAACAGCGTAGGACTTGAAGTAGGCTATCTATCGTAGCTTTGACTTTCATAACTATGAATCAATATCGTAGCATGTTTTGTTTGTTGCTAGACCCACTCTGGGGGTTCGTGGGATTGCCTACGTACGCGAGGAGGGATTTACCTCGTCAACCTACACGGTCCCCATCATTGTGCTTACCATGCATGCTATAAGGGTGAATTCAAGCTCAAACTTTGAAGCCAAAGCTTGAATTCTCATTCCTTTTGAGATATTCTTACTTGTCTTTTTGTATGGAAACTTTGTGGTATAATGCCCAAACTCATGATAATCGAAGCATTCGATTTGGGGCAAGTCTTTCTTCTTGCCCCCTTGGGTGGATTCTGGTTTTCATTGAGATTTCTTCCCTTTCCCCTTCTTTGCCTTTCCAGCCAAAATACAGTTTTCCTCATCCTCACACTTGGATGAAGTTTCATCTCTGGTATTCTGCCTTATCTCCTCTTGTACCAAATTAGACCATAAGCATTCCTAGTTTGGTAGTTTCTCCCTCCCCTTCACCGAATCTTGGTAGCTATGCTAGCTCTTGGAAAGTCCTAGAAGGGCTAGGCTTACCAAATCATCTTCTACAATAGTAACACCAACTCCACAAAGTTCATCACAACATTGTGTGAAGTTGCTCAGGTACTGTTAAATAGAGTCATTCTTCTACATCTTGATATTTCGAAGCTTATCTTTGAGCACGAGCTTCTTGTGGTCGCTACTATTCCGAACTAAATCTTCTAGTGCTTGCCACATTGCATAAGAGGTTTCTTTCCTTTAAATATTGGAGACAGTGTGGTCCTTTAATCCCTCCAATACGATTCTCCTCGCATTTCCTACACACTTCCTCCATTCTGCTAGATCTTTGACATCAGATGATCCTAAGTTTGGAATGTCAATCTCGACAAATGCCTTCAACCTATTGTCCTCCAATACCGCCTCCATGCAGTCTTTCCAAGCAAGAAAGTTTGAGCTGCCCTCAAGTGTATAATTAAGCCTTAGACCATAGAAACCATCTTGCTAGCTCTGAAGAATTGATCTTGCAAATTCGTTCTTCCTGCAATTAAAACCTCAAATTTTCTGCTCTACTATGAATCATGCTATGATACCATGTAGAAATTAATGTGTAGATATGAAAATGCTCGTGTAATTTACTAAAACACATGACTCAAATCTACTATACTCATATGCAGAATTCAATTCACGATCATGAGCACAAATCATAAACATGCACCCAGATTAAACACACATATAAAAAGCTTTATCTAGGTGAAAAGCAACTACTCAAAACCCCTTCCTATCTGTATTGCATTAATCAAAGAATATGGGTGAATACATATGCTTGCTCAAGCTTGAGCACAACCTGCAAGTGTATTGTCTATCCCTTGGCCTGAGTGATGACTATGGCTAATACTTAGCCAATTTTCATGCCCTCCAAGACCCTATTTCCTTGTGATATTCCTTGAGGAATTAGGCCCATATTAATTAGGAAATTCCTCAATTGGAATTGCGCAATTCCCTTAGGTCGACCTCTGACTGCATGCACCACCTATACACTTCATAATAGTCTAAAACTGATAGTACACTGCCTTGGAACCTCCACCTCAACCAAGTAAATCATATTCTCTGCATGCAAGAGCTATTCTGGGCTAATTGAGTTGAACACTGAGTGAGATTGAAGTCACAGTGCATAACATGACCTGCCACTAGTTCTTCTAATAGTTAGAACTAGATTAAGTGACAATAACTCAATTTAACCAATTTTTGAATTTTCTCTAGTTTGACCAATGGCAATCAAATTGAATTTTTCTTACTACATTTCCAACCTTAAATAACCTTTGATTTGATTTGATTTGATTTATTATATTTATTTTAAATTAATTATATGAAAAATATTAACATAATCAGAATCTAAGGATTAGGTATCACATGTATCGACTCAGAAGTCAATGAAGAATTAATGGGCCACTGCATAGTGAATGCCAAGACATGAGCAGCAGTCAAATCAATGGATGTTCACGAATCAATCGGACTTTGGATCATGAATGCTAGAGACTTGAGCAGCAGCCAATGTATAGGTTGAGCTCCTCTCCAAGACAAGAAATTCAGGAGAACAAAACAGGGTTTAACTCCTCTTATGCCAATGTGCACCGAAGGCACGATTGCCACTAAGATGAAGCATTAATGAGTATGCATATGCCCCTCTCGGCTGCTAATCCAGGGACTACTATCGTTTGGGTTGGTTGTGAGAGTCCTCAATACAAAAACGCTACCTCCTTCCAGTGCAATCTAAATGAGGTTTTGGATTCATTGGTGGGGAACGTTTCTACAAGTGGATTCAATGTTTCTAGTGTTGTTGTTGAGGGAAAAAACAACAATAGTTCGGTTTATGGGCTTCTCCAGTGCCGGGGAGATTTAGATTCCTACGACTGCAAACAGTGTGCAACCACCGCAAAAGCGAATCTTGTTCAGCGATGCCAGAATACTTCTGGACTCATTCAACAAGACGGTTGCTTTTTACGTTACGACATTCATAACTTTTACGGTAATATTAATAGTACGCGGACAAGTTTGATCTGCAACGGTGGGAAAAGCAGCAAGCCACTAGAATTCACAGATGTTGTTCATGCCCTAGTCTCAAACGTTACAAAGAAAGCTGCGCAGAGCCCGGAAATTTTCTTTGCAGATTATTCTCTGCCTTATCATTTTATGGTGTATATATATGCCATGGCCCAATGTTGGAAAGATCTATCCCAAAAGAACTGCGGGTCTTGCCTAAATTTTGCCTCCTGTAAACTAGAATCATGCTCAACTGGGACCATGGGAGCACAATTCGGATCTAAGAACTGCTATTTGCGATTCGAGATTTATTCTTTTTTCAATTTTTCTGTTGCCCCTCCGCATCTGCCCCATCCCCGCAGCCTCGTGCATCGACTCCTCCAGGTAAAACTCCAACAGTATTCGGTATTTCTCTCACATAAAGAATATACTGCTTTAGTAAGGATTTATATATTTTTGGTAAAATAGTTCATAGTCATTAACTTAGAGTTCCTGTACAAATCGCGGAAGGAAATAAACGCGATGTGCTAGGGGTAAATCTGGGCGCAGCAATCACAACTATTGGATTAATTGCAGCGATTGCAGTTTGCACGTGGAAATTTTTGGGTCTGCTAGAACGGTTTTCTCGAAGCAGAGGTGCCGAAATTGTTAATTCATTGAGTTTTAAGATTTCGCCATGAATCCTTTTAGTTAATTAGGCGCGAATGTAACTACCGTATATATATAAAATGTGAAAATCTTGATCAACACTAAATGTCAAAGGATTAAATTAATTTTTTTTGTTGAAAGTTGTAAAAAAATCGTCGCCTGGCACATGGCTAGATAATTAGCTGTTGTGTGATTGTTTTCATAGGTGAGGAAGGAGAAATTATGTTAAACCCAATTATAGCTAATTCGGAATTCAATTTCAAGTATGATATTTTGAGAGAGGCTACAGAAAACAAGCTCGGCGAAGGAGGTTTTGGATCCGTCTTCAAAGTCAGCTCAGTGTTGTGTTTAATTAATTGAAGTATTTAGATACACCGTCCAAGCGAAATTATAAATAACATTCTTGATGTGCAGGGGGTTCTTCCTGGTGGAAGAGAAGTTGCAATCAAACGGTTGCATACGAGTTCAAGGCGAGGAGACGTTGAATTTCTGAATGAAGCCAATCTCACCAGCCGTGTTCAGCACAGGAATTATTTGGCTGCTCGGTTGATAGCTCGGAAAAGTTATTATTTTATGAATAGCTCCCCAACAGTAGTTTCAACAAGTTTCTATTCGGTTTCTACTCTTTCTTCAGTCGAGTCGCCTTTTTTCTTTTATTTTTTTCTTTTCTTTCTTCTGTTATTTTTGGGTTTGCATATAACGTAGTTGGTTAATGTTTTTATGAATGTTATGGACTTACTATTAATTGCAGATACAACCAGACGTCATTTACTTCATTGGAAAGAGAGGTATGAAATCATGGTGGGAATTGCCCGCGGCCTAGCCTATCTTCACCAGGAATCTGCAATTAGGATAATCCACAGAGATATCAAAGCAAGTAATATTTTACTTGACGAGAATTACAGACCCAGGATAGCAGACTTTGGCTTAGCCAAATTCTTTGCAGAAAATATGAGCCACCTTAGCACTATAGTTGCAGGAACTTTGTAAGAACTCTCTAATGATTACTCTCGTCTGGTCATAATCATCATCAAATAAATTGAACTATAAATAAACCCATTACAATTCGTACTTCTGAATATGCTTCATATAATTTAGATGGATGTGGAGATTTGATTTTTGGTGTTGATATTGTGCAGAGGTTACATGGCTCCTGAGTACGCGTAACGTGGACAGGTGATAGAGAAAGCAGATGTATTTAGCTTTGGAGTGCTTCTACTTGAGATTATCAGCGGGAGAAAGAGTCAAAGTTGGGCTCCACACGCGGAATTTCTTATCGAAGGGGTATGGCTCATATGGATCTCATCTTTCTAGTGGAAATTTTCCAAAGTATGTACATCATTTTGCTCATTAAGGTTTTTGACAATTTCACAGAGGAAAGGAGAAGCAGAGAAATAACAAAAGACAGAACGAATTATTGGAGGAAAAACCTGCATTGAAGAATTATTGATCTGAACAATTTATACAAACAATCTGACAGTTATCGGAACTGAAACGGAACTGAATGTAAATTGATTCTAAACTAATCTGAGCGTAACTAATAATTTAACACTCCCCCTTAATTTTGAGGGTTACATATGTTTTATTCCTAACTTTTGACATTGAAATTCAAAATTAACTTTTCCTAGTGGTTTGGTGAAAATATCCGCTAACTGCTCCTTGGAATCGCAAAATTTGAGAACAATGTCACCATTCTTGACGAGTTCACGAATGAAGTGAAAACGAGTGTCGATATGTTTGATTCTTTGATGAAACACATTGTTCTTCGACAAGGAAATAGCGGAAGTGTTGTCACAAAGGATTGAAATCGGTTCATTTTCTGTATATCCAAAGTCAGAGAGAAGTCTTTTTAGCCACACTGCTTGACATGATGTGGAATTTGCTGCAAAATACTCGGCCTCTGTTGAAGATAGTGCAACTATGGGTTGCTTTTTGGATGACCACGAGATCAAATTTCTGCCAAATAGAAAAGCATAGCCAGAAGTGCTTTTCCGATCATCAATACAACCTGCATAATCACTATCTGTATAACCAACAAGCTTACTATCTGCAGAGGCTGCATACCATAAACCATAAGTAGATGTACCTGCAATGTATCTTAACACCCTTTTTCCATATTTCCAATGACAGTCTTTAGGAGATTCCATAAACCTGGAGATATAACTAGCTGCAAATGCTATATCAGGCCTAGTAGCAGTAAGATACATAATACTACCAGCAAGTTGCTTATACAAAGTCGCATTAACAATAGTACCCACATCATCTTTACTCAACTTTGTACCAACTTCGATAGGAGTATCAACCGGTTTACACCTGTCCATCTTAAACTTTTTCAAAATGTCAGTAGCATACTTCTATTGACTCATAAACATACCATCCTGTGTTTGCTTCACTTCGATACCTAAGAAGTATCTCATTAATCCAAGATCTGTCATTTCAAATTCATTTTTCATTGTATATTTAAGTTCATCTAACTGCATGTTACCTGTATAGATTATGTCATCAACATAAAGACACAATATCAAAATATTACCTTGATGATCATTCTTGATATACAAAGTGGGCTCGTGGTCGCTCCTTCAGAAACCATTATTCAACAAGTAATGGTCTATTCGGCTGTACCAAGCTCTTGGAGCTTGCTTCAAGCCATACAATGCTTTCTTCAACCTGTACGCTTTATGTTCATGATTTTTGATTTCGAAACCAGGTGGTTGTTCAACATACACTTCTTCATTCAAGATTCCATTCAAAAAAGCAGACTTTACGTCCATTTGGTAAATAGGCCACTTGTTTTTTGCTGCAATAGCCAATACAAATCGAACTGTATCACTTCTTGCTACAGGTGCAAATGTTTCACTATAATCTATGCCAGGTTGCTGAGAAAAACCTTTGGCAACTAATCGTGCTTTGTGCTTATCAACTTCACCTCTCTCATTTAAATTTGTTTTAAAAACCCATTTGACACCTATTGAGTTTTTATCATGAGGTAGATCAACCAAATCCCAATTTTGATTTCTTTCAATAGCTTCGATTTCATTATTCACAGCATCTACCCATACTTTGTCATTTATAGCCTCTTCAAAACAAGTAGGTTGGAATGAAAGAAATGAAAAATTTACAATATCATCAACATCATCTTGTGCATAAATATCACTTAAGTTTCTCATCTTTGGATTATCAGAATCAGACTCAGAAGACGATGAACTGCTACTGCTCGATGAACTACTACTGGTTTTTTCTTGAACCTGTAATCTTGGAGTGCTTGTTACAGGTGTCTGAGGTTCATCTAACAGAATAAAAGGATCAGGACAAGTATTGTTCTCCATTTCATTCCAAGACTTATCTTCCATAAATTTCACATCTCGACTTACAACAAATTTCTTAGTTATAGGATTAAACAATCTGTATGCCTTAGATTGATCACTATATCCTATAAAAATATACTTTTCACTCCTATCATCAAGCTTTTTTCTCAATTTTTCTGGAACATGAGCGAAAGCAATACAACCAAATACGCCAAAGTGCGAAACTGTTACCTTTTGTCCACTCCATGCTTCTTCAGGTACAAAATTTTGAACACTAGAAGTTGGTGATCTATTCAAAATATATACCGAACATGCAACTGCTTCAGCCCATAGATCTTTAGACAAATTTCTTGTTTTAAGCAAGCTTCGAGCCATATTCATAATTGTTTGATTCTTTCTTTCTGCGACTCCGTTCTGCTGTGGAGTATAGCTGGTTGTCGTTTGTTTTTTAATACCATGTTGTTTGCAAAAATCAATGAATTCGTTAGATTCATACTCACCTCCTTTATCAGACCTTAAAACTTTAATAAACTTGCCACTTTGTTTTTCAGCCTCGGCCTTGAACTCTTTAAACTTTGAAAATGTTTCTGATTTATATTTGATGAAATACACCCAAACTTTCCTGCTAAAATCGTCAATGAAAGTAAGAAAATAGAGACTGCCAGCAACTGATTTTTCTTGCATAGGACCACATAAATTTGTATGCACCAACTCTAGTTGTTCTTTGGCTCTATTAGTGGCTGAAGCAAAACTATCTCGTTTATGTTTACCCATAATACAACTTGTACATGAAGAGATATGATCAGACAAAGAAGGCAACCCTTTCACCATGGACTGACTTTGCAAAAAACTCATACTTTTGATAGGTAAATGACCATATCGCAAATGCCACAAATCAGAGTTAGTTGGCGTTGAAACATTATGTGCATACAACTTCTCACTTTTTAACTGTAACTGATACAACCTGTTCTTTGTCATTGGAATCTTTGCAACAAGAGACTTATGCTTATCAACAATCGTGCAAGTAGTGTTGTGAAAGCTAACATCATAGCCATGTGCATCTAACTGACCAACACTCAACAAATTATGCTTGAAATTGGGTACATAATAAACATCATAGATATTCTTCACAACATTTTGTTTGGTTAAGACAGGTACAACACCTTTTCCTAAAGCTTTAACCTGACGATCATCACCTAAACCAATAGAAGAACTGAAAGATGTATCAAGATGTGAAAACAAATCACTATGACCAGTCATATGATTACTACATCCACTGTCAACCAACCAAACATCTTTATTAGGTACTTGCACAGTTACTTGGCATGCCAAAAATAAAGCATCTGATGTTTCACATTCAGTGTTTGTAACATTGGCTTTGTTTTTATATTGTAGTTTTCGACATTCAGACTTATAATGGCCATATTTTTTGCAGTAGTGACACTGAATTTTAGATTTATCTATCCACCTACGACCATGATCATTTTGAGGCTTCTCTGAATGTGTTTCAGTTACCTGTGATCTATCATCAGACTGAGACTGTCCTCTACCTTTACTTTTCCTGCCACGAAAACATCTGCCTCTACCTCTATCCATTGACGCTTTAGATTTAAAAGCATGCTCTAAATCACTGACATCTAAATTAATTCTTGCTTCATGTGCCAACAAAGAACCAGTTAATTCTTCCACAGATAATTTTGTCAATTCTCTCGATTCAAAAACAGTAACAATCATATCAAATTTTTTTGGCAAACATCTAAGAACTTTTTCAACAATTATCTGGTCATTTAGTTCTTCACCATTCATCCGAAGCTGATTTACAACACCCATAACTTTAGTCATAAACTGATCAATGGTTTCTGAGTCAGTCATTTTAAGCGTTTCAAATTGGGTTCTAAGTGTCTGTAATCTTACCATTTTTACTTTATCATTTCCTTGATAAGCAGCCTTAAGTATATCCCAAATCGATTTAGCAGTTTTAGCAGCAGTAATTTTAGGAAAGATAGCATCATCTAATGAATTTAAAATGCAAGACTTTGCTCTACCTTCTTTCTGTTTAATTTCATCAAATTGTCTTCTTTGGGCAGCAGTCATACCAGCAATTTCATTTGCGTCAGGTTCTTGGAACCCCAACTCTATTAATTCCCAACACCCTAAGCCTTGTAAACATGCTTGCATTTTAAGACTCCAAAAATCATAATTTTTTCCACTAAATGATGGTGTCGGAATGGCAAACTGACTTGTTGAAGCCATTTTGTTTTAAAAACAATCACCTTTAATAAACCAGCAGTCTTTACCTCTCCTCTTTACTAAAAGCAAATAAAAAAAAACTTCAACTCAACATACTCTTGTTCTTCTCTTATTTTAATACACAACTTTCACATCATAAAACAACCCCATTAATCACTTGAGTCATGAGACAATGAGAAGTCTGAAAAACTGGTTCCAACAAAAAATAGAAGTTGGAAAAACAAACTGCGTTAGAACAGGGAGGAGAGGTCACAACAGAACATGGAAGCCATTGCCGGAGAAAAACACCGAAAGAAACAACACTCGAGACAGGTTCCAGCAGAAATTCTCAACAGCAAGACCGCTCCAGCAGTTCTGGCAATCTCAACAGCAGCATAAATTCTCAACAGCAAGACCACTCTAGCAGTTCTGGCAATCTCAACAGCAGCAGAAATTCTCAACAGCAAGACCGTCCTTCCTTCTCACCCACGCTGGCTCTGTTGACAGGCGGTGGT
This sequence comes from Pinus albicaulis, assembly GCA_034641835.2. Classification (NCBI taxonomy): domain Eukaryota; kingdom Viridiplantae; phylum Streptophyta; class Pinopsida; order Pinales; family Pinaceae; genus Pinus; species Pinus albicaulis. The sequence continues at coordinate 570,402,600 of CM076569.1, read as the reverse complement.
AGCAAACAGGCTTCTCTGTTGTTGCAGAAAACAAATCTCCAACGTTTGTCCAGGGAGAACCCCAAGGCTATGATACCATGACAATTTCACAGAGGAAAGGAGAAGCAGAGAAATAACAAAAGACAGAACGAATTATTGGAGGAAAAACCCTCATTGAAAAATTATTGATCTGAACAATTTATACAAACAATCTGACAGTTATCGGAACTGAAACGGAACTGAATGTAAACTGATTCTAAACTAATCTGAGCGTAACTAATACTTTAACAGTCTTGTGTTTTGTTGATATTGGGCAAGCAGACATGGAAACTTTATAAAGCAGACAGAGGTTTAGAAGCTATGGATGCCACATTGGAGGGAAGTTATTCTGTGGAGGAAGCGAGGAAAGTGATTAAAATTGGTTTCTGTGCACACAAGCAGCTGCAGCGTTGAGGCCTTCAATGTCCCGTGTGGTGTGGATGCTCACAAATGAGCGACAACATGATGATCTTCTATCGCCCACAAGGCCTGCCTTTATAGATCTCGATTCAGGGGGCGCTGCTCCTCAAAACCCTGACGGAACATCAAGCAGTGGCACAGCAACTTCTTCAACAACAAATTCCAAGATCTATTCTGCAGCTACTGATCCTACGTCAGGGGCTCTGCAACCGAGGTGAAAATCAGCCACTATCTGTTGGCATTATATTATTTTATTAATGTGTCGAAGAAGGTTTCATATACTACGTCGACATTTTGTTTTTGTAACAGTGCTGTAATCCTAGCAAGTGTATTGTTATGAATGTTTATAGCAGTTGATTACATTTGCTGCTACCATGAAGATGGTAGACCATTCTGTCCGTGTGCCATTTTTTTTAATTTACAGACGGTACAGATTGATCACAATCGGCCAACTGGTAGTATCGCTCCCGCCGGTGTGAATGGGTTGGCATCTCCACGCACTAGTGGCATCATTGTCAGTTTACTAGTCGCATCATTGTCAGTTTGTAGGGTAATCAGATTCACGCTTTGGTCCTATCATCTTCCATAGGCATAATAGTTATTGATAAGGACGTTGTAGGTGCAATGTATTCTCCGTTAATGTTTTAGTTCCCTATGATGACTATAATGTCATTATATTTTAGTTCATATGGAATTTAATTTTTCAAAAGTTATATAATTAGCAGAAAGCAATATGATTGATGTGTGAGCCCATAATAGACGGTAATGTCATTATAGTGAAACGGTTAAGGTCAGTATGGTGATATAATGTTAATACGTAATTCAATTTTTCATAAATAAGTTATATAACGAGTATATAGTTTTTCAAATGTAATTGATGCGTTAGTGGTGATGATAGGGTAAGTGATTATGGTTAATACAATTTTGAAAATGAATGATGATTTTATATATATATATAACTCTTTTAACTAAATGGTGAAAGAAAACACTTTTGTTTGAATGCATAACCTTGGAAGAAATTTTCACTTTTAAAGATTTAATTTCTAATAAGATAAATATATGTTAAATCAAATAATTTACATATTTTAGAGATTTGATTTCTAAAAATACTAGTAAATCAATTTAGAAAAATATATGCTAATTAATAAATTTATGTTGATAATTTTTTTATTTACATAAATTTCACATTTTTATATATAGAAATATTTCAATTTTTAGTTACATATATAAGTTAGCTTTTTTCTTTGAAATGTTTTATAATTTTTAAAAAATAACTTTTAAATGTGATATATATATTTATATAGAAAGTGTGTAATTAGAAAAAATATATTTTATTTGCTTATTAATTAAATTTAAATATAAAATTGAATGATTATAAAATGGATATTAATTTGTAGTTACTAGTTATATTATATATATATTTTTTTCTCTTTCTCTCACACACACATATATTCTTATTTAAAATTACTTTTTTTTTTCTCACACACACACACACACACATATATATATATATTCATTCTTATTTACAATTAATTTTTATTTATTATATTTATTAAGTTTTCATATAGTTACATTTTTCACCTTGTCTTTAGGATGAACCACATTAGTTAGTTCGAAACATCTACCCAATCCTAATGATGTGAATAATGAGAAAGACATCTAACTACATTATGGATCACAAAAGTCATAAATGTAACAAGTTTTCATATTAAGCTTATAACTATATCTATTTTGGAATAAGGATTTTAGAATTTTAATTTCATTATCAATAATTATGAGGTTGATGGTAGGGATTTAACTTCCGTGGAATATTCTAAAATATTCTTTGCAGTAGTCATAGATCAAAGGTTGAAATTTATTTCTAGAAAAGTTATGCACTTTCAATTAAAAAAAAGGTCATGTCAACAAACCTCATATGAAATGAGTTATGGATATTTTGGACATATGGTATTCGTAAGCCATGGTATTGGGCCATGATATTATAACAAAACCTATTTATAGATTAAGAATCTCCATGATATAAAGTGGAATTCAATCTCTATGGTTAAGAATATTTTGACTTGTTTTTTCTAAATGTATATACAGTTAGTATTCACCAATGTTTTTTATAAGAGGTGCATGCTATAGCTCAGTATGAGGGTCAGTGTATGTTCCTCTGTTATCAACTTGGAGTTGACATAAATAAATATTTCCATATACATATTAAGTAACATAATTTTATGTCAACTTTAAAAATAATATACTAATTAAAACTAAAAAATATTTATTTATTTCGAAAAAACATATAAACTTTAAAGAGAAATAAAGTAATTAAAACTTAAAAAAGAAATGATATTTTCACTTTTAGAATGTAAAGAAGACATATAACTACCAATTGCTATAGAGTAAGTTGAGTATTAAGCTGGTGAAGTAGTTGGATCTTAAGAATATGCATCATTTTGGGAAGGCTTTAGTAGCTAGATGCATATGAAGGCTCATATCAAATAAGGGTCTATGAAGCTAAGTTATCCTCTAAAAGTATGATGAACCTAATTCATTAGAACTAGAGATGATATATTACACCTAGACACTTCTATTATTTAATATGACAATCAAATTTGTATCAACATTATTAAGAAATCAATGTTTTATAAAGGTTAAATTTGGCATATCAGTTTATTTTCAATGTTTTTGCCCACAAAATTAGTACTTTCAATTTTTTTTTAAATGAATTATCTAAATTCTATAACATAAAGTTATTTCCAGTTAAAAATCATCAAAATTTTATATAACTCTATAACACACATAAATACAAAATAAGACCAAATATTTTATAGTTTAAATATGAAGTACTAAAATTTTTTACACATCAATCTATTTTCCATGCTCAAACAATTTCATCATATACCAGAAGGGAATTTGAGTTATAATATTCAGCCCTTTTTTTTTTTTTTTGTAAGTAATTATAATATTCAACTTTTATTTGGTATTATTTCAAGGTTATATATTTGATATTTTAATTATTATGGTAGATATTTATGTTTTCCCTTTATTTAAGTTGATATATTAATTTATTTTTTAATTTAAAATTTAATCTTATGATCATAAATGAAAAATTCTAGTATTCTTTTTGTCTCCATTATATTAATAAATATAACATTAGGATTTTCAAATATTAACTACCTTACATCTCTAAATCCATGTTTAGTTTTTCACATTTATTTAACAACAATTATGAAATTACCATCTTAATTATCAAATAAGAAATAACTTAAAGGATAAAATAAAATTACAGATTCCAAATGGCATCAAATTAGAAATGACATTTTAAAAAGGAAAAAAATGACACAAATCTACATATATCAACCATATTTATTAATGTAATTGTGATAGTTATAAATTCAAATACTCTAATTTTAATATTTTTAATGATATTTTTGAATTTGAACTATATAACTATCATATTAGATAATAAAATGCAAAATCCATTCCTGTAACATACTTACACACTAATATAAAATTGTGTTCTATATTTTTAATAATAATTTTGTCAATAATTAAAATAAACATTTAGCATTTTAGTTATAACATTTAGCATTTTACATTATAATCAAAGAATTTTAGTTATAACATTTAACATTTTAGTTTCAATTATAAGAAAATTTAATTGACATTATTTTGAAGTTACATATTTGATATTTTTATTTTAATGATTATAGTATAATATTTATGTTAATAGATATTCTTTTATAGAAAATTGATACAGTAATTATTTTTTTTTAATTTAAATTTTTATCTCATTGTTACACATAAAAGATGCTTACTTATTTTAATTATTTTTTTATCTTAAGAATTTTTTTTTTCTTAATCTAAATCTTTATTTCATTGTTACACATATAAGATACTTACTTATTTTAATTATTCTTTTATCTTAATAAAAAAAAATTCTTAATCTAAATCTGTATCTCATTGTTACAAATTACCTATTTTAGTTATCTATTTTAATTTAATAAATAAAAAATCTTTCTCTTAATCTAAATCTTTCTCCACTTTCCTCACTGTATGAAGCAGGAGCAGATCCATAATCAAATGTAAGCTCTGTTAAAAGTGGGATATTATCCCTTGCAAAGAGCATAACATGAGGAAATCGGATGTGAAGGTGATCATGTAGAACAAATTGCATAAGAAGATTAGGATAGGAACTATGCTTTATAAAGCGTGAAGCGTTCCCAAATTTGTTAGCATCTATTAGAAATTTTAAAGGTGGGAAAGCTGGATTGGAATCCTCTTCCTGCTGCTGCTCACACAAGATATCAGAAACACTCCCCCATTCTATCCCTCTTTGTGCATGCTTCAGATTAAGGATATATTCATTGTCACTTACAAATAGCTGCCTGTTCTTCAATGGGGAACACCTACCCTGTATATTCAACAATAAAGGTGCCAGATGCAAGTGGATCCCAAGACCCTACACCCCATCTCTTATCACTGGTTCGGAATACCTCTAAATAGACATTCAAACCTCTTTGAGTTACTCTATTCTGGCAGCTCGGAGGACACCTACACTTCTCATTGCATTCATAGATTAATGATTTCCCCTTTATAAGAATACCATTTGAATTGTATGGTATTTGTTTGCCATTTCTCTGGGAACACAAGCAATAAGCTAGACCACACCCACCTACACACATGCACCCCTCAGAAGAGTCCATCTGCACTAGAGAATTCTGGTACATAAGTGGTTTACTGGTATACTCAAAATGGGATTGCCCTTTTTCATTGTCTACATTGTTAGAAAGACGGACTAGTAACTTCTCAATCCTTAAGGATATGTCTGGATGAAGAAGATCTAGTATTGATAGGGGTTGAGCCTTCCAGACCCTAGTGTTTTTTAGAATTGTTGAACCAATCTCTGGTTGACCTAGTATCCTATGAACCTTGTACTTAAAAATGCCACATCCTGAACGCCCTTTATCTAACCAATACTGTTCAACTTTATAGAAACCATCATATATATAAATTTTACCAGAAGGACTCATGTTGCCTTTGACACCACGAATCACTCTGATCTCAACTCCATAGGGCATGCTTCGTTCCAAAGCGAGATTGCCTCTCTCAAGCTTTTGATCAAATCTCTGCTTCTTCTCTACTATATAATTATTTCCTCCTTGCCCAGTGTAAATCAACACATCACCCCCATCGTCATCATCTTCATAACCACTTGAAGAAATGATATTGATTGCCACAGGCTCATTCCATTGGTTGTTTTTAGCAGTAATGAAATCTATACCAGCCTGACTCGGGCCATGTAAACCAATTACACACAGCTCCATTTGGAAATAAAAATGATCACCCACATGAACACCTGGGACTGGACCTATAAATCTTCTACCTCGGTTTATCCATTACCCTTTGTCCATCATTATGCTACCTGCCTTTAAGTCAGGACGCCTTGCTCCTCCACCTAATTCCTTGTAGAATTCATCTTCATTCATCAGATTGCGCCGCAATGCATCAAATGCCATCAGAGCCTTCTTGACCCGTTCCTACTTATTTTAATTATTGTTTTATCTTAATCAAAAAAAATCTTAATCTAAATCTTTATCTCATTGTTACAAATTACTTATTTTAGTTATCTATTTTAGTTTAATAAATAAAAAACCTTTCTCTTAATCTAAATCTTTCTCCACTTTCCTCACTATATGAAGCAGGAGCAGATCCATAATAAAATGTAAGCTCTGTTAAAGGTGGGATATTATCCCTTGCAAAGAGCATAACATGAGGAAATCGGATGTGAAGGTGATCATGTAGAACAAATTGCATAAGAAGATTAGGACAAGAACTATTCTTTATAAAGCGTGAAACGTTCCCAAATTTGTTAGCATCTATTAGAAATTTTAAAGGTGGGAAAGCTGGATTGGAATCCTCTTCTTGTTGCTGCTCACACAAGATATCGGAAACACTCCCCCATTCTGTCCCTCTTTGTGCGTGCTTCAGATTAAGGATATATTCACTGTCACTTACAAATAGATGCCTGCTCTTCAATGGGGAACACCTACCCTATATATTCAGAAATAAAGGTGCCAGCTGCAAGTGGATCCCAAGACCTTACACCCCATATCTTATCACTGGTTCGGAATACCTCTAAATGGACATTCAAACCTCTTTGAGTTACTCTATTCTGACAACTCGGAGGACACTTACATTGCTCATTGCATTCATAGATTAATGATTTCTCATTTATAAGAATACCATTTGAATTGTATGGTATTTGTTTTCCATTTCTTTGGGAACAAAAGCAATAAGCTAGACCACACCCACCTACACACATGCACCCCTCAGAAGAGTCCAGCTGCACTAGAGAATTCTAGTACATAAGTGGTTTACTGGTATACTCAAAATGGGATGGCCCTTTTTCATTTTCTACATTGTTAGAAAGACGGACTGGTAACTTCTCAATCCTTAAGGATATGTCTGGATGAAGAAGATCTGGTATTGATAGGGGTTGAACCTTCCAGACCCTAGTGTTTTTTAGAATTGCTGAACCAATCTCTGGTTGACCTGGTATCCTATGAAGCTTGTACTTAAAAACGCCACATCCTGAACGCCCTTTATCTAACCAAGACTGTTCAACTTTATAGAAACCATCATATATATAAATTTTACCAGAAGGACTCATGTTGTCTTTGACAGCATGAATCACTCTAATCTCAACTCCATAAGGCATGCTTCGTTCCAAAGCGAGATTGCCTCTCTCAAGATTTTGATCAAAGCTCTACTTCTTCTCTACTATATAATTATTTCCTCCTTGCCCAGTGTAAATCAACACATCACCCCCATCGTCATCATCTTCATAACCACCTGAAGAAATGATACTGATTGCCACAGGTTCATTCCATTGGTTGTTTTTAGTAGTAATTAAATCTATACCAGCCTGAATCGGGCCATGTAAACCAATTACACACAGCTCCGTTCGGAAATAAAAATGATCACCCACATGAACACCTGGGACTGGAGCTATAAATATTCTACCTCAGTTTATCAACTGCCCTTTTTCCATCATTATGCTCCCTGCCTTTAAGTCAGGACGCCTTGCTCCTCCACCTAATTCCTTGCAGAATTCATCTTCATTCATCAAATTTCACTGCAATGAATCAAATGTCATCATAGCCTTCTTGACTCGTTCCCTATCGATCACCATTAGACGATGCATTCTCTTCAGTGGTACGAACAACAGATGTCTCTTTGACACCATACTTGTGCCTTTTTCTATATGTTTCAGTCTCTGCAAGAAAATTACAAGGAGTCTGTAGCATGGAACCTATTCTGAGCATAGTCAGGTCCTTAAAGAGACTCAAATTCATAGCAAGAGCAGATCTCAATTGATCGACATTGGGAACTTGAGTATTGATACTAGAAACCTTCTGTCCCAGTACAATTGCCCTTTGCATTTTGGCTTCTGGAGTAACTTGCAATTGATTCTCATAATCTATCTTCAGTGCTATGACCCCTGCAAAAATATCACTTCTGTCTAGTGTGGACTCTGCCACTCTTGCAATATTCCCTCCTACAATTGCCAGTGCAGCCATGCTAGCCCTATTCTCTGCGTTTATTGTAGTATTCATGTTCAAAATATCAGCTTCTGCCAGCCCTATAGAATTCTCTCCTCCTTTCGCCCCTGCAGCAAATTCACTTCCATACTCTTGCTTCACTCTAACCAGTCCTACAAAATTCCCTTTTCCTTCGTTTGTCCCAGCAGTAATTTCCCTTCTGTTCTCTTTCTTTACTATAACTAGTCCTGCAGAATTCCCTTTTCCATTTTTGGCCCCCGTAGTGCTTTCACTTCCATACTCTGTCACTGTTGCAGTATTCCCTCCTACTGTGGCTAATGCAACAATTCCACCCCTATTCTCTACGTTTTTTGTGGCATTCACGTTCAAGCTAGTAGCCTCTGCCAGTCCTACAAAATTTCCTCTTCCTTTTTTGGCCCATGTAGTGAATTCACTTCCATATTCTTGCTTCACTGTGAGCAGTCCCACATAATTCCCTTTTTCTTCTTCGTCCCCAGCAGTAATTTCACTTCCATGCTCTTTCTTCACTCTAACGAGTCCTGCAGAATTCCCTTTTCCTTCGCTAGCCCCGTCTGTACTTTCACTTCCACACTCTGTCTTCACTGTAGCCAATCCTACAGGATTCCCTCTTCTTTCTTTGGCCCCAGCACTGATTTCACCTCCATAGCTTATCCTCGCTGTAGCCAGTGAACTGTTATTCACTCTCAAAGTTACAGGCTCTACAGGTGCTTGTATGCTTGTGTTGTTAGTTTTCATAGGCAATTGTCCAATAGTAGAATAAGGCAGCTGAGGGTGATTTTGGCTTTGGCTCCCACCCATTTGAAAACCCTCAGTGTCCCCTCTCCTTTCACAATGATTCTGATTAACAGGTGCCGAAGTTGAATTCATATTCCTGGGAATTTGCCTCAACATAGACGAATGTAATGGACAGGCGTTCTACCCACTGCCTATGATGGATTCTTCATTATTCATTGAAGCTTTCCAATTAGTGCTTGCAGTGAAATTCATGTCTCTTTGCAGATATGAAGGACTATGTATTGAACAATGGTTTTGACTCTTACCCATTTTTCCCACTTGGGTTTTTTCTGTTCTTACTTCTCTTGGAATTTGATTACAATCCCCTTGCCCTTTATTGCAATCAATATCAGAAACACTCGGAGAATTGAATTTCCTATGCATTTGAGAGAGAATAGGAACAGGTTCATTCTTACTACTCACCTAATTACTATTCCCAATGTCCAGTTGAATTCTTTCAGTAAAACCATCTTTCGCGGCTTCCATTTTGGGATTTTTATCAGCACCCATTTCAGCACCTTGCGTAGAGCATCGAATATCTCGGACTTGTATAGATTTCTCTTGATTTTTTCCTCTAAGACTGCCAGCCTGCTCATTCTTCCCCACCGCCTCAACTATATCAAATACTGAATATATGTAAGGAGTATAGGCAGGGGGGTGCCGATGATTGGGATGGACGAACGCAGGTTGCAGATGAGAAGCGGCCAAAACTGGAGAAACCACAAGAATAGGTTGCACATCCATGATAGATCCCCCACGTCTGGGTATTATGAAGGGGGTAGTACTGGTCAGAGGGCGGAAGCCATTCTTATCAACCGTATTCATTCTTCCCTCCCTTCAAAACCTCTGCAACAACGAAAAAGAAAATGTGTTAAGCAAAGGTCCTTATAATATCCAAATTCATCTAAACATCCAAAATGCAGACCATAGTTCCATTGGTTGTTTTTAGCAGTAATGAAATCTATACTGGCCTGACTCGAGCCATGTAAACCAATTACACACAGCTCCATTCGAAAATAAAAATGATCACCCACCCGAGTCCAAAGGCGCAGAAAATCAAAAGAACAAACCTGGAAAAAAAAAACCATTTGTTAGCGCGAGGGTTTATCACATTCAGGGTTAGCACAGTGTCTATAACATCCAGGCACTTACCTAGTACTCCTGCCAAACCGATCCGAGCCTTGCCCTCAGCCCTCCTCCTACGCGGACGATTTCACCAGAGAGATTCCCGAGCAGAAGAAGAAGAATAACCACAGAGAAACACCTCGCAGACGGAGGAGATTGAGAACCCCTGCCATTAGAAATAACAATGCTGAGATTGATTGATTCACCAGGGCCAAGTACCCTCTCAGATCCCTCGCTCTCCATTCGAATTTCAACCTTCCAATTTTTCCTCTCTTGGCTCCCATGGAATTTCTCACGCTATTCATTATTTTCTCATCACGGCCTCTAACTCGTTTTCAAAATAGAATAATAACAGAAATCAATCAAAGGTTGAAATCATTTGAATCGTCTAACATGAAATAGTACAGGTGGCATTTTAGGTAAGTTGTTTTCAAATAAGAACACTTTACAGCGTAATTATTATATATTGACAAATATTTTAATATACTTGATTTAAATAAATTATTTGAATATACATATTAATTAATATGTTTTAATATTAAATTCTTATACATACACAAACACACATATATATCCCCATATAAAGTAAAATATGTTAAAGTAAAATAATCCAATGTCATATGTATAATAACTGACAATAAATTTCTTACATATTATATAAACTAATTGTCAACTATACATATATTATATATGACTTTAAAAAAATATTTATATATCATATGAAATGATTGAAAAAAAAATAAAAATTCAAGGTTACAATGTTTCACATAATGTGTAAGTTTTGTGTAATGTGCCCAATTCATCACCACAATAATGTATGTAAAACAATTTTTTTTTTAATAAAGTTACTTGAACCATGGTAATTGCACATCTCATAATACACTTTGAATTATGTGAAATAATATCGTTCTATTATAGAACTAATATATTCACTATGCTAAGGGTTTAAGTATTTTTTACATGTCTCACATCATTTACATTTCCATTTCATTTATGGCATTTCAAATGTTGTACTGAGAGAGGGTTACAAATTTGTTTTGTTTATGTATTATTAGCATTCACATTCATATGGCTTGGCGATTTTATTGAACTTGTAATGGGGCTATTAATGCTCAATCCTTCTAGATGATACTAGATATTTCTTGATGTTCTTTGTGGCAGTCTTCCCATTCATCAATGTTTTCAATCAACGGTTGATATGCTCCTTAGGATTAGCCCTTCATCGATGGTTGTCAGATGTTATATCGATGTTGCTAGTTAATGGGTAGGGGTTAGTGAGTAAACACCCTATTTTCCCTTGCTCCTCAACTTATTCAGTTTTCCATTCTCTCTTTTGTTTTGGCCTACCCTGCAACAACACCGGGTTTCGTTTAGAAGATTATGGATGTGTTTCAACGATAATAATTTGTTATGCTATAGTCTCCATGCTACCAAGATGATAATGGTCACCAATAGAACCAAGTGTTAGAGGCGTTTCACTAGGTAAGTTATAATTCGGGTTTTATGTGCTTAAATTTTAGGTCATTCAAAAAATTTTCTTCTTACACTTACCTCTAAGCTAACCCTTGGGAATACCCTGCAGATTCTTAGTACATTGGCACCTAGTGATGCACACAACACCCTCACCTTCTTCTTTCATGGAAACCCTCTAAATGGGAAGCCCTCTCCTTCATAACTCCTACATAGAGTTCCTTTGTTATAATTCAAGGTTTGACCATTACGACCATTACGTTAGCTAAGTTCAACCCAGTCTTCCCATATTGTAGGTGAGCCGGACAAGAGCCCAATGCACCCAACCAATGACAAATGGGATCATTTTCCAAGTGTGGTTAACTACTTGTTATAGGGTTTTGATGTGCGTACTCTACCTCGGCATGGTTCCAAGAGAACTGGTTATAAGTCTTGGCTTACAACATAGGGTTTCAGTTAATGGATTGTTGCTCTTTTAATGGTGTTATTCAAGGATTTTTCGGCTTTGAGCGAGAAATAAATATTAAGTTTTGATTTGTAATATATATGTTTGGTAACATTGTTTGCACCACTGCAAATTGAACTCTCTGCTTGATATTACATGCCCCAACTACGTATTCCTGATATGATGGTTAGATTTCATGTAAATAATGGTGATTATGGTTTTGTGAGTAATTCTCTAAAAAAAATAGACTTGCATGCGTAACTATGTCTGGTACCTCACCTTCATACTGCACAGGATTTGACCAACCACCACCTCGGGATTGTTCTATAGGTAGATCCTTAGGCTCAGCTACGAAACTAACCTGTGGTTCCTCTGTCTTGCAGTTAAATTGTTTGATATTTCGAAATAAAAAATGTTATGGGTTCTATGATCATTATTTATACTTTTGTGTATTGTTCTAGAATATAGATCTATATATTTACTCTAATGTTTTAGTCTGGTTGCCTTAATGTTACATGTACATTTACAGAGTTATGTATATGATTATGATTTTATTTCCCTCATGCATATTTCAAGTCTACACACTCATAGTATTTCAACAATTAGCTTACAATGCATAAATATTTGGCATGTGTTCTGCTCCATTACTTGTTATGCTATCTTCCGTCCTTCACGAAAAGAAAGAAATACATAAACACAACTCTCATTAATAAATAGGAATTCCTTATCTTCCAAGCCATTTTAAATAATCTTAAACCCGAACACTGTCATTCATACTAGGTTATATGTAATTATGTTAAAACTTCAAGTTCTAAGTTATAGGTCACACATAAATTAGGATACTCCTTCCAGCTTGTGAGTACCATACCTACTTCTGGTCCTCTCCCTGAGCCAACCTCACACTAAAAAATAGAAAAATAGCAGTTATTCATGTCAGACCACCTAGTCACCACCAACTCCAGTCACAGGCCTAGATAAATCTCACTGGCCTTCCAGCTTGATATTTTCCTGCACATAACTTTCAAACACCTCTTTCAATGTCTTGTTTATGGTTATGTCTCCCTCTACCTCAGGTTCCCAAATCCTTTTAACCTTTTTCCTTTTCTTGTTTTTCCAAGATTAGTTGTTAACTGTTACCTTAACTCCTTCTTTTAACTCTCTTGAGTGTGTTATTTTTTCTTGTATCTTAATCCTATGTAACCTACAACTGGCCTATTTTCCTATAAAAAAAATTCAAGTAACTTTTCACATACATAACATATCCATAATTATAATTAAGTCTTTACTCTATCTTTACTCTATATTTACTGTGGTAAAAGTAAAATGGACTCTAAGAGTTACCCCATTTCTTGAGGCATTGCATCTCCTCCCACTTAGGAGAACATCGTCCTTGTTGTTTCCTTCCATCTAGAACAAGCCTGGATATCTTTCCTTCATGACTCGTTCATCCTCCCAAGTAGCCTCCTCCAAACTAAAGTGCTACTATTGCCCTTTAACCTGGGGGATGACTCATTTTAGAAATATTTTTTCTCTCCGATCTAGAATATGTAGGGGATTGACCAATTCCAAATTTGGTTCGACCTATAATAAAAATATCAATCAATGTTATCACGAGAATACTTTTATTAATTTAATTCCTACCAAAATTCAATTTCATTACCTGCACATTTTTCCAATGCATTATATGTCTAGGATCATGTATATATTTTTTTAACAACGAGACCTGAAACACAATGTGCACAATTATATGGCTGGGTAGAGCCAATTGGTAAGCCACTGGACCAATCCGAGCAATAATTTGGAAGGGGCCACCAAACTGAGGGGCTAATTTAGAGTTACCATTTCACCTCAATGTTCTTCGTTTAGGTTTAACTCTTACATATAAATGGTATCCTACTTGGAATTAGTGGTAGGATCTTCATTGATCGACATAAGTATGAGAAGCTTTTAAATTATATTAAGCGTAGTCTAATTTATAAACGAAATGGCCGTTTTCACGACATTTTTTTATGATTAATTTTAATCAAAATCCGGTAGGTATTTTAAAAAAATTTAGTTTAAATTATTTAATCTACATAATTTGAGTGTTCCATGGGTTTTTCATGGTGTTGAATCCATTTATGCATTCAAAAATGCATTTTAAAAAACAAAAATTCTTGAAATTGTATTTCTAGATTTTGGTGAATTCTAGTAAAAAGAGTTATTATGTCTATAAGTTAGACTGCGCCTTTATAATATATCATGTTTCATTGCAAATTAAACTAAAATAAAACTTTTTATATCCATTTATTGCATAGTAATTTACATAAAATAAATGGACAACTATCAAAAATTGTATGTGGATCTAAAGGGAAAACATACATTTTAACACAATGAAACACTTCTATTAATTCAAACCTAATCCTACTCACACTTTTTCACCCTAATAAATGACAATGTATCACATTATATAACGATGGGATCACTAGACTCGATGGACATAACAACATGAAAGATAGAGACTTTTACTCACTTACATTGGAAAACAATAACTTCCAAAACACCACCTTGTAACTCACATAAATCAAGATCATTTCCTGACAACTAAGAAGACAACTCAACAACCAATCACATTACTAGAAACTTCCATTTATACATTATTTAAACATACCCCCTTAATGGAGAAATGTATTTCCTACAATACATAAATAACAATGTCTGTTGGTCTAAGTCTCATCTAGGCTTACAAATATGACTCATCATTTCATTTTGACTTTCTTTGCTTCAACATATTAATGAAATTTCTTCTTGTACTTGTTGCTCCAAACTCTGATGCTTTTAACTTATTTAGTCTTCTTCATACTCCATATCATGAACTCTGGATACTTCTTCTTATTTCAACTAGGATGATGTTGTTACACAGTAATTTGTCACTGTCCCTGCCATTCCCCATCATACACATTGGAGGGCTCATTCTGTGACCTGTGAGCAATGTCATGCCTTGAAATCACTATCATTGAATTCCTTTGAACATGAGCTTCAATTTCCCTGAAAACATCTCCCTGCAAAAAACCCTAAAAACACCCCTTTTTGCATTGGCGTGGGCAGCCAGTTCATAACCCGTGCCAATGGGGAAAATCCTGCAAATAGGCCGCACCAACTGGCGCTCTGTCCCAACGTTGCAGTCGTGCCTACCAATTTGAGTGTTTTTTTAAAATAAATGACAGAAGTTTCGTCCCAACAGATTCACAAACTGGTACCTATCTTGAGTTGGGTGGTTTGGCTCCGGGAATTCCATGAAAGGGAAGTGGTTTTCCACCTCTCATGGAAGCTTCCTCAAGGATAGGGCCAATCCCACAACTATAGGGATCCCAACTCCCCTTCCTCCATCTATAAAAGCTTTCTCATTATCCATTGCAAGCTAGTCTTGAATCTCCAAGTTTCCAAATCCCAAGAGCTATCATAGCCTTATGCTGCAAGAGCCCTCATTCTTCCCTTAAGGCCGAATTCAAGCAAGGAGATTATCATCGAGAGACTCTAAGAGAGTCTTGTCCCATCCTTGGCAGGATTTGCGAGACATGTTCTACTGGCAACCCCTTCCGAAGGAGATCTCAGCATCATAACATTGGTTGTACTCTCGTTTGATTGTTTATTAATGAATGACTACTGGTTATGGTTCCACTCTAGTTTTCGTTTATGATGATGATGAGTTATGTCTTTTCTGACTGACATATAGTTGCGCATTCTGGATTTTATGCTTGTATTCGTGTTGTTTCTTGCATGTGCAAGTGTCCATTCATGGAGATCGTGAGGATCGTGATCTGCTGGGGCTAAGGAACGGGAGCATCACCTCTTCTACGAATCATAGCGTTGGACTCCAGGTAGGCCTTCATCACTGGTCTGTTTATTCGCAATTAGGAACTTGCGCTGTAGCATTTGATGATTTTTGCTAGACCCGATCTGGGCTAGTAGGGATCACCTCTGTCCGCAGAGGGGATTTACCTCTTCAACAATTTGGTGACTCCGCTGGGGATCGTCTTATTTGTTTTTGTTTGTTTTATGGGCTATAGACAGAGCCTGAAGCCAGCCAAATAGCCTTCGAAACGCTTTTGCTCTACAATTGCGAAGTAGATCAAAGCTGCTTCAGTCAATCTCCGGTTTAGTTCATAAACCGAAAACTTGGAGCATTGTCTCATTTTTTATTGTTTCTCGATCCTGCTTGCTTGGTCAGCCTTTTGGGCTGGGTTCTTTTGCTGTTTTTTCTTCTTGGTTTGCTTGGTTATTATTGACCTGCTTCTGGAGTTGTTCTTTTTTATTTTTGGCTGAGAAACTCAGCTAGCGCACTTTTTAGCTGGACAGTCGTGCCCATTGGTGCAGGTTGCTTGTGTATCACCCGCACCAATTCATTTCTGGCACCAGTTACAGCCTCACAGTCGTGCCAATCCTGTGAAGCATTAGGGTTTGCTCAGTTTTGAGCTCTTTGAGCATGGTCACTGTGTTTCTTCTTGGTTTTCTGACTGCCTGAGTGTGTTGGAGTCCTGTTTGACTGTGTTTTTACCTTTATCCTTTGGTTGTTTTCCATCTTCTATCGATTTCACGTTTGAGCCCTAGGGCATCTAGTGGCTTTGTGTGTCGAGCCCTCCTTGGGAGTTTTTGGTATTTTGTTGGTCCAGTCAACTTTTTGATAGCTCCTCTACATTCTTTTAGTCGTTGCTCTCTGTTTTATTGTGATTTTTGGGTGATTGTTCTCCTCTTCATTCAATTTTCATTTGGTCTTACTTTCGACCTAGATTACACGGTCCATTGGATTCTTTTGGGTTTTCATGGTTTGGAGGACTACTTTTTCACTTTAGAGATCTAATTGTGAGCTTGGATTGAGTGAAATTTGTTTGTTTTTCTCTTTCGTCATTGTCTCTCAAATTTTTTTCTCATTATTTTCATTCGTTTAGTGCATTGTGTTATTAAACATTGAAAATATATACAAAAATCTCTCTTGCTTCATTAGTTAGTGCAAATCAAAATCTTTCTGGTGTCATTAGCAATTAGTGGCTTTAAAGAAAATTGTTGGTTCTCATTAGCTGCATTAGAGAATTTGTTGGTTTTTCTCTGATCGTTTCATTGTTGTATGAAAAAGCTCTTAACTCTCCCATAGATAGCTTTCATCGAATGAAATGTACTGTGGCATATAGTTGCATTTAGGAGATCTTTTGAGATACATCATACGCTAGGGCCTGAAAACTGAAACGTAATTGAAGATAAACTTTAAAATCTACTCAATTTACACTAAGGCAGCATTGAAACATTAACGTAACATTTTAGTGGTCTAGGCTAGAGACGTGTTTTGGTGTCTTTAAACCTAGTAGCTGTCGTTCGCCTTTTGGCTTTAGACAGTGCTAGTACGGACTTGTGCTCCCTGTACCGTTGTGTATATAAAGGGAGACCCCACTAGGTTTCAATCCTTTATCCATAGGAAGCCGAGTCTGCCGCCCTATACCCGTGATACACCAGACACAGCATTCGGGGAGATTGCCTGCACATACGGAAATTCCTTGGTTGATTTCTCTTTCATATTGAAACCAAGGTGTATATTGCAGTTCACGGTTATTTGGTACACCCTTTTGCCTAGTATACCTGAGCAGTCATTTGATATTTTCTAACTTTTTAAATTTGAAAGGATCACCAAGTGCTTGTCCTTTCACACTTGTGTCAAATCTGAAAGAGATAGAGTCACCTTTTATCCATTTCTTGACTCTTAAAACATGAAACGGTGAAATTCTTAAAGTTTCAATGTGGTAAAAAATTAATCACCCGCGATCACACTCCCTGTTAGTTTCTGCTTGCCGGTCGTTTGATTGTGTGTCTTGACTCTTTTTCAACCCGTGTGTGTGTTTGATCTTTTTCTCTTTTCATTACTACCATAGTGGCGGAACCTTCCGTTTCATCTACTAGTAGTCCGTATATAGATGATTCATCAGAGGCTGAATCCTCTGTTGACCCTCAGCAGCCTGCTATTTCCGAGTTCCCTAACGGGGGACCGGTCTTGTCTGAGAAACCCTTTGGAGGACCAGTTGAGTTCAATTGGCCCTTTTCCGACCCTTGGTCTGAATTGAGATTAGGAGCTCAGTTCCTTTCTCTTACATCGTATTTTCCCTTTATAGCTGCTGTCTTTCCTCCTAGTTCTCGCCGTCTACTGCAAGATCTAGCGACAGGCTCAACCAGGAGTGAAACCAGTGAGGAAATCACAACGTCTGGTGAAGACTATCAGCTCTTCCCACAAAGGTTGTTCCTGGAGAACAGCCCTGAACTAGCTGTCATGTTGATGGCCAGTCCTTCACTACCCAAAGGGTACAGATCCTTGGGTCAGATCATTGCTGCCACTGCCTCCATGGGGGTATCAGCACCTTCTACGAGGCCGGTTGGTCCTACGTTGGGGATGTCTCCTCAGACACCCATTATGTCATCCCCTCAGGTCAGTTCGGTACCCTTTAGGCCCACTGTCTGTGTGGCTGCATCTGCACCCACCGTCACGACTCAGTCCGCAAGGGCTGCATCCCTTCTTGAGGATGTATACATAGCATCCGCTATTCTAGAAAACATCTCTCCGGAGGAATATCGGTTATCCTTACAGCAACCGAACCTCGAGGTTGGGTCATCCTCCCAAGATCCCTACCGCTCTTACTTTTCTCACTATGCACAGGATGGTACACCCGTGTATGCCTTTCCAGATTAGCTCGATGAGCACGGGAAAATTTTGCATTTACCTGCTCCAGAGGCTCACCTCTATGCTCAAGGTTTACCTTATAACCAGGCTTACAACCCGCAAGGGAAACCTTCCCAAGGCCAACCTTCGGGCCAACCTGGATATCCTTACGACCTGCAGGGCCAACCCTTACAGGGAAATCCTGTGGGCCAGCAAGGGCCATTGTATGGTCCGCAAGGACAGTATTACAACCCTTCTGGTCAACCTGTGTAGCCTCCACCGGGGTACCAACCGGGACCGGTATATGGTCTTGGGGGGCATATCCAACCTTCCCAATTAGTGCAACCTCAGTATCCCATCAATCCAAATGTTGCACACCAGCCAGGATCATCTTATGGTCCTGTTGCAGGTCAAACCAGCTACCAGCCATTACCTGGCTCATTTCCACCACCAGGCCAACCGACCCATCTGGTACAACCTGGTGTCCTGCCACCAGGCCAACCAGCTAATCCGATACAACCTGGTGTTCCTTCTCATCCGGGTCAACCTACGCAGCCGGCACAGCCTGTTTATCTAGGTCAACCTGTTAACCCAGGGCAGCCCGTTCAGCCAAGTCAGCCTGTCCAACTAGGCCAGCCTGCTCATCTTATCAACTCTTCTCAGCAGATTATTTATTCAACGCCGCAACCAAATCCACCGTTGCCTCCTAATTATCAGGCTCAGCAGGGTTCTGCTTATCAGCAGCCCATCCGACCTCAACACAGGTTTTATTCTCATGGTCAATATCAACTGCATTATATCCAGCCTCAAGGTTCGACCTATCACCCTCAACAGCCCGGCTATACCTATACTCAGCAGCCGAATCCCCATGCTGCTTATACAGGGCCAACATATAATCAGGGCCCGTACTCTGGTTATCAAGCCCCACACACTATTTACCAGCAACCTCATCAAGCTAGTTATACGACCTACACCCCCTATGGTCAGAATCCTATGAGACAGAACCCATGGGGGCAAGGATATTCACAACCAGTGTGGAGTACAGGTACCGGTCCTTATCAAGGGCCGGGCATGCCGTCCAATCTGCCGTTACCTTTTCTGGCTACCTTGGAGTTACCGGATGTTTCAAAATTGACCAATGATCCGATTTTGCATAATCCTTATTGGCCTCTGGTTCCCACCAAAGTGCCCGGTGACTGCCCCAAGTTTGAGGGGAAAGCTGGGGAGGACCTCCAAGCTCACGTGATGACATACCATCTTTGGTGTTCATCTAATTCTTGGGTGGATGATTCGATTTGTCTATGCCTCTTCCAGCAAAATTTGACTGGTGCTGCTGCCAAGTGGTATATCGAACTACCCCGTGGCATTTTCCAAGATTTCAACACTTTAGCCATGGCTTTTCTGACTCATTTTCAGTTACTGGTTCGCTATGAAACCGGGACGCACCTCCTGACTTCTTTGAAGCAGGACAAAGCCACTCACATTTCAGATCATATTCATGAGTGGAGAAGGCGTCGTAGGCTGATCAAGTTCCACATACCTGATCAGATACTAACTCATTGGTTCACCACCTCTTTCATTAACAAAATAGCTCAAGATATTTCTATGGGAGCGTGTGTGACAGAAGAACAAGCCATCGCGCGTGCCCAATATCTGGATCTCGTATATTCTCAATCCGGCATGCTCTATGATATCTTTCCTGAAGCTCCGTAGCTCGGAACCTCTAAGGCTCCACCTACCCCCGTGGTGGATGGTGTCCTTGGTTTCATATCTCAGAATTTGCGCAAATCTTCGAATGGGAAGCAGAAGTCTAACGCATATAATAACTTTGCTCCTCCCGCCCCTCCTGATTCTGGAAAAACTGCGGAGGTTAACACTGTTCAGGCCAATCCTACGGAGAAAGCCTCTAAGGGGAAAAAGAAGGGCAAAGGTAAATCCAAATCCTATGCCCCGAAGCCAGAATCCACCAAACCCTGGATTGATGACGGTTCTCAACGAAAACCGAAGTATCCTTGCCTCATTTGCGAAGGAGATCATTATACGAAAGATTGTCCTCGACGATTGGAAGTTTCTCAACTCCTAAAAGGCTCAAAAGGAACTCCGGCTGTTCTCAAAGAGCTGTTTCCATCTCAGCAGACCCAGATGGTGGAACAACCTTCGCCATCCGCACCGTTTTGGTCCCAAGTTTTCATGATGAACGGTACTGCACCTATCTCTATCGCTACTTGGTCAAAGGATTATTTTGGGTCACGGCAGGCACCGAGAAAGGAGGTCGTCGATGGCCCACCTCCCCCACCTGTCGTTGGCCCATTAGAAATTGAGAGGCCTACAGCCGAACCTGTTGTGAATCCACCCTCTAAAGGTGTTCTGAGAAGATCTTCCTACAATCCGAATACCCGTGCCGCTCAACATTACAGCATTGATCAGGATTTGGCACAGGCGCCTTCTGCCATGTCTACCTTGGAAGTCCTTTAAAGTTGTCCTTCACAACGGAAGGCTTTGCTATCTGTAATCGGTGGTATCGATCCTGCTGATTCAAACCTCCTCACCTTCGCCCTGGAGAATTTTACTCCTCGGCTTCCACATCAGATCACTCTTGTCATTCAAGTCAGGATTAGCGGTCTTAACATCCATAGCACCGTTGTAGATGAAGGTACCTCTACCTATGTTATTTCATCTGCCTGCGGGAAGGCCATTGGCTCTCCAACCCTGTCATCATCCCCCAATGCTTTAGAAGAATTTGATGGTCGGGAATCGAAACCCCTGGGTGTTCTCAAGATTTTACCGATAACATTAAAGGGTAAGACAGTCAATGTAGAAGTAGATGTGGTTGACACAAAAATTAACTATAACCTGCTTCTTGGCTGCAGTTGGACTCACGCCATGCTATGTGTGCCATCCACCCTCTTTCAACTTCTCAAGTTTCCTCACGAGGGCAAAATAGTGACTGTGGACTAGTTGTCGTTCTTTACCTCCTCTTCTGAGAACAACGTTCCATACGTGGATAAGATCCCAAATCCCCCGGACAGTGTAGCGCCCAATCTCTTTAAGGACCCTTCTCTCATGGGTATCTTTCTCGCACTGCCACCCAACACCATTCAGAATAAACATGATCTCTAGGTCCGACGACCCATGGGTCATCCCTTCACCTGAACAGGTGCATCTTCTTGGAGAATCAATGCCTTTAACTCCAGTAGATATTAGCTACTACGAAATAGTTGCCGCATCAGATCCTCCTCCTCCTCAACATGCTCCTTTGAGCATGGCTCTGGATACTTATTTCCAATCCCCCTGGCTCAGTGAGGCCGACTCGTCAGATCCTCTCAAAGATACTTTTCCTTCGGATGAAGCCATAGTTGAAACCATGTCTCTTGAGGAACTTCCCTGGAGTGATGGACATCATCGTTCCTCTTTTATGCCCAGCCTAGGGGCCATGTCTGACTGTCTGGAGCGCTTTGGATCTCAGGTTCCTACCCCTCCTCTTCAAACGCATATTTTGACGCATGAGGTTCTCTCGGAAGGAAACCTAAGCAATATCACGCAAACAATGCCAATCAACATCTCCGCTAAACCGGGGATAGTTGAGAATATTCACGTGGGAGTGACTTGTTCTCCTGATGAGATACAAGTCTATACTAATCTTTTCAAAGAATTCAGAGATGTGTTCAGTTGGTCTTACAAGGAAATGCCTGGGATTGATCCCAGTATCGTTGTCCACGAGATTCCAACCTACCCTGGTGCGAAACCCATGCGCCAACACTTACGCCCGGTGCATCCTCACAAAGCTGCTGCAATTAAAGCAGAAGTTGAAAAACTTCTGAACGCGGGCTTTATTTATCCTATACCCCTCACAGAATGGGTTTTGAATATTGTCCCTATCGATAAAAAGCAGGGTACTATTAGGGTTGGTGTTGATAACCGCGATATCAATCGCGCTTGTCCCAAGGATAACTATCCCACTCCGTTCATAGACCAGATCATCGATGAATGTGCTGGGAGTGAGATTTACTCCTTGATGGACAGTTTCTCTGGATATAATCAGATAAACATCTTACTGGAGGATCAGCACAAAACCGCATTCATCTGTCCGTGGGGTTCATTCGCTTACAAAAAGCTCCCATTCGGCTTCAAAAACGCCAGGGCCACATTCCAACGTGCTATGTCTTATGCGTTTCATGACATATGTCACATCATCTAGCTTTATCTGGACGATTTTCTGGCTCATTCAGCCTGGAAAATGGACCACCCTAAACACCTCTGCCAGATCTTTCTTCGCTGCAGACGCTACAATATTCGTCTTAACCCCCACAAATGCGTCTTTTACGTAGATTTTGGCCGTCTTCTGGGATTCATAGTCTCTAAAGATAGGATTTTCCTTGACCCTTTAAAGGTTGAGGCTATTATCAACCTCCCATCACCTACTTCACTTCATCAACTGCAGAATCTGCAGGGAAAGGCCAATTTCCTTCGACGCTTTATCCCGAACTACGCGGAGGCAGCCAAAGGATTCACACGCCTATTAAAGCAGAATGTTCCCTTTCATTGGGACAAAATCGCTCAACAATCCTTTAAGAAGCTGAGGACGTTACTTTTCAACGCTCCTTTGCTACGTCCTCCAAACTACCATCGTGATTTCACTTTGTATTTGGCCACCACATTTAGCACCATTGCTTTGGTTCTGGTGCAGGATGACGATGACGGTAATGAACATGTCGTTTATTATCTGTCACGAAACCTTCTCGACACAGAAAAACATTATGCTCATGTCGAGAAGCTGGAATTATCCGCCGTACATGCTGTGCATCGCTTTCGCCATTACATCCTGTTGCGCACGATTACCGTGGTTTCAGACTGCAACCCCATGATGTATATTCTCTCTTGACAATTACTGGGGGGCAAGTACTCCAAATGGATAGTTATCCTGCAGGAGTTTGACCTAGAGTTCACTACTGCTAAGTCAACTAAATCACTAGTTTTCGCCGATCTCATATGCTCTCTCCCTACAGACTCCACTCCTTCACACTCTAAAGACCATATACCAGACGAATCTCTCTTCCTCATCAGTACTTGTGACCCTTGGTATGGTGATATCATTGTGTATCTTCAGACCTCCACATTCCAGTCTGAGTTGACTAAAGATGCCCGACATCGAATTCGACATTAGTCTTAGCCCTACCGTATCGTAGGAGATACCTTATACCGCGTTGGAGTAGATTCGGTGCTCCACCGATGCCTTACCTTGGAAGATGATGAATGGGTCCTAAATGACTACCACAGTGGCACCTATGGTGGACATATGTCTAGATATGCCACTGCTCAAAAGATTCTACAAGCAAGATACTTCTGGCCGTCAATATTCAAAGATTATAACATTGCAGTTCGTAAGTGTCATGCATGCCAGGTGTTTTAGCGCAAGATGTGTGCACCGCCTCTCCCATTGCATCCTGTTATTACCGTTGGCCCTTTTGTGAAATGGGGCGTGGATTTTATAACATGTAACCCTCATTCGGCCGGGGGGCATGCGTATATAATTGTCGCTGTCGACTACTTCACCAAGTGGGCCGAAGCGATGCCTACACTTGTAGCCTACGGTAAAAGAGCTGCTCAATTTATCTTCAACCACATCATTGCGCATTTCGGGGTTCCTTAGGCCATCATTACCGACCACGGTACCCATTTCCGAGATTATATGATGGCCAAGCGGACATCGAGATTGGGCTTACGCCATGATAGCTCAACGCCATATTACCCTTAGGAAAATGGCTAGGTTGAAGCAGTGTACAAGGTTTTGGTTACTATGCTTCAACGAACGGTCGGGATTCATAAATCAAATTGGCACCTCCAACTGTTCTCAGCTCTATAGGCCTACCGGACGTCTGCAAAGAGTGCAACTTGATTCACACCATTTCAACTGGTGTATGGTCTGGAAGCTACTCTTCCAGTTGAATGCGAGATTCCTTCTTTGAAGTTAGCTATGGAACTTCTACCTAACACTTCTGTTGAGGAAGAACATCTTCTGTATTTGGAATGGTTAGATGAAACCCGCTGCTTAGCTGCCTTAGTTATTGAGGCACAGAAAAAGCGGGTCAAAGCCCATTTTGATCAATCTGTTTCTCAGTGTTCCTTTATAGAAGGGGACCTCGTCCTCCTGTATGATCAAGCACATGATAAGCTTGGAGCTGGGAAGTTCCAACCGATGTGGCATGGACCCTACATAGTTAAACGAGTGTTAAAAAATGGGGCTTATGAGCTTATAGATTATGAAGGAGTTCTGCTGGCACATCCTAGGAATGGGTTGTATCTGAAAAAATACTACGCTTAAAGTTATTTTTTTTGTGGTGTGCGTACATAGGTGTGTTCATTCATTTGTGTGCATGTGTGGTGTGTTGTGCGAGGTAAACGTATTTTTGTTGATCGGGTCTTCCTGATTGTGCAGATGTCCATCAATCCATTTGTTGGTTTTGCGGATGGTGCCTCCCACAGTACCAGGAATCTGTCTTCAGCAACCTGGGTAATCTATGATCCTGCTGGTGAGTTGGTCAATTTACAAGGTGTGTGTTTGGGGCGTGCTACAAATAACATCGTGGAATATAGTGCTGTATTATAATTATTAACTGAGGCTGTAAACCTTGGTATCCGTGAATTACTTGTGTATCTAGACTCACAACTTGTAGTATCACAACTTAATGGTCACTATTCAGTAGGAAATCCACACATTTTACGTCTGTATCTGCGTATTCGTTTACTGGAAAGGAATTTTGACTATATTACATATCAACATATACCCCGACACATGAATACACTAACAGATGCAGTACCTAATTTGGTTTTAGATAGGCATTTGCGCAATTTGTAAAAAAAAAAAAACATCATCATATGTGAAAAGGAACATCCATCCAGAAATAGATATGCATATATATAGATATCGAAACGTTTACATAGCATGTGTCACATAAAGTCAAAAAATATACATGTTCGTCTTAATACATCCGGAGACGACATGTCTCTCAAAAAATATGCATGAAATAAAGCCCTAGGAGTCTAATATGCGTGGTGCTCATGATAACAAGTCACCGCATGCACTAGACATCTCAGTAGATGGTGGAGGCGACTAGGCACTCCCACCATATGTCTCTGGTATGCTAGTGGTACATCCGCCAGTCAAGCGTAGTCTGGAATTCCCCGGTCAATCCCCTTGAGGTTTTGGACCAATTCTCCTCCTTTCACACCCTCTACCTGAGGGTCGACTGCGAGCTGAGTCCTCTATGCAATTGGAGACATATCGGCTGGTCTCTCTGGGCCAATGTCTGCATACACATATAAAATGTTGTCAGAACGGACATGTATTAACAAAAATCGTAAAACATAGGAAATAAAAAAGAATCATACCCAACTCCTCATCCCAATCATCTCCCTCTGGTAGTGGGAGATCTGGATCACCAGTGAAATCCGTCCCGGCATAGGTCCAGTCCTCAACTACGATCAATTGACGCCGTAGCCACCCAAAAAACTCTGGCCTCCAGGACATCTGTTGGCCTCCTCCTGCTCTGGGCATCAATGCTGCCCAGCGAGCCATCCTCGGCTCTCGTGGTATCGGCTCAGCTACAATGGCCCCTTGGTCCTGGAAGATTGGTAGTCGTTCCAGAATGAACGATACCAGGATGGATCCATAGCCAAACTGCTTCAGTTTGGCTTGCTTGCATTTTGTGAGTTGTCTCTTTATGTTTATTGTTACTGCTGTGGCCCAGTAAAATAATATGGGACTCATACACTCTGAGGCGAGTAAGAGTTGGGCTTTTGTCACCTCGTGTGGTGCTTGTGACCCCGTAACCCGTGTGATGGTATGCAGCACCACCCTCGGTGCCAGATCGGGGATGGTATGGATATCCACCTTCCCACTCCCTAATCCTAGTCATGCCCGCGGGCACACTCGTGCCATCACTTGCTCCATCTTCTCACCAGATGGTCTGCTCCCTGTTAATATGGGCACTGGACCTCTGCGGGATAGTTCAGTTATGAAGTACACATCGGAAACATCCAGTTCTAGCACCTGGTCTCATAGCTTGAACACTTGCTTGTGTTCATCCCAAATGTTGATCAGGTACTGTAGTAGCTCGGGTTGAGCTCGTAAACAACGTGTCAGGAAGAATTTTTTAAGCCCACAATTCCTGAGGGCATTCATACAGACCTCATTTTCTATGGCTAATTCGTCCTTTTCCCCATGCTCTCTTTCTTTCCACTCAATCACCGTTATGCTCGGTTTCCTACATCAACACAGACACAAACCCTTAATTAGATCTCTGTTGAACTTCCAAATTCTTCGAAATTAATTAAAATCGCTAATTTTTAGGTGAAAAATCGGGTTCCGCCGCTGGTGCGGCTGTTTCTCGAATAGTCGCGCCAATTGGCGCAAGACCTTTGCATATAAAAGCCCATTGGCGTGAGTCTGTGCCCGATACCCGCGCCAATGAGCGAAGCCCTAAAAATTCAAAAATTTGCCACAGAAGTCTAATGCATGAGGGAAAACTATTAAGAAATGGATTGAAATGGAGTAAAAAGATGCGCCTCTTACCTGGAACTGACAGAACTCTAAATGGTAACCCGGATCGGTCGTAATCGCCGCCAGAAGTTTGCACACCAAATGGACCAATGTTGCTCTTCACTAATGTAAATAGTAAAAGTAATTTTATTTTTACCATTTGAGGCTTATTTATAACTTTTTGAGCTCTAATTAGGTTTAAAAAGTCATTTTTTGTTATTATTTCATATATTTTGTCGATAATGGGTTTTACACTTGCCTTTTTGTGCAGCAATAGGTTTTTTATGCGACTCAAATGGCGAAACGAGTTGTATTTTATACTTTTTCGGACTCAGTAGATACACGAAAAAGTCATTTTGGAGTCCTCTTTTAGCTCTTTTCTGACTCTCTAAACATGAAGAGATTTCCGAGGCCCTTGTCGTTTCGATCTCATTAAAGTGGCTGTGAAACGACATCTACCCAGTATACGTTTACCCCTTTTTTGGGCTGGGATAGATTATTTACGAAAAAGGAATACCCTAGACCATCGTGACTAGGAGGTTTTCTCAAACATGGTTTTCTACCTTTTCGGATCTGAGGAACTATTTATGAAAAGGGACCTTTGGAGTTTACTTTTCTGCTGTCTTTTCAAACTCTCTAAACATGAAAAGCCGCCGAGTTCTTCCTTTGTCAAACTCGTTAAACCCTGATGACATCAGATTCAGTCCAAATGATGCTACTCGACTCATTCCTTCCTAGGGCTCGTAAAATGTACTAGGATGGGCTTATGAAGTGAGCATATGTTACCCTCTTCAAGCTCGTGTAAAATTAAAGAGGTACTTGCCAGAAATGGTGGGGAAATGGAACCATTATCATTGTCATGTCGGCAGTATGTCGCTCTTGAACATGGCACTTGTCTGCATTCGTGTCGGGTTGGGGATATCTCATCTCGTTTTTCACTTGCCTCCATTGGTTTGGGTGATCCTTTTGACCTCTCATTAGTTTCTTTGTCTCGTCACCATGAGCTCTGATCCGTTGATGTCAAATGCTACCAAATCCACTGTCGTGCCGCCGATATGTTCAAGAGAAGTTGACCTCTGCACAATATCAACCTTCCTCTGATCTCTCAGCTGATCCTGATTCACAAAAACATTATGTTCCTCTGTCTCGTGTCGATGATGTGGGAAACACTATGGCCCACCTTCAATCAAGATCACTTCCCGTCGACTTCAGCTCATTATCTGAGAAGCTGGTCTAGAGACTCCCTTCTGGTACCTTGGAGCCTGCATGCCTCAATGGCAGGTTCTTCGCATTCGACGAGAGGTTTTCATCATTGGCCTCCGATCAGGTGATTCTGCGGATGTTCAAAGCTAGCTCATTGATTCACATGCCGCAGATTGTACCTATAGTACCTTGAGGGCCATTGCCATTATTGGTGGCACCTCTCACGTCTATTAACAGCTTTCATCATTGGCTGGTAATCAGACGATGTTCTTGCATGTTCGACTTCAGCTCACCTATTCACATGCTTGGACTTGTACTTTTTCCGGGTTGAGATGGAGCGCAAGACCCTGGATTGTGTCTGTTGTAATCCAGGCTGCGATTTTGTGGATTATTATGATTATATACATGACTCACTTACTGGATGGCTACGACCATACCTGATTCTATTTATCAATCCTCACTGGATGGTTGCGTCCATGCCTCGGATCTGCATTATTGTATACTCTGTTATGGATGGTTGCGCCCATACCACACATACATATCATATACTTGAGATATCAGTTTTACTTCTTAACGCAGGTTTTCCAACGGTGGAGTTTTCAGTTGGACACGTTCTCGTAAAGCATTTCACCCCTCCCTGTCTCTTGGGCCTCATGCTTTAGGGGGCATCTGTTACATAGTAATTTGTCACCATCCCTTCCATTCCCCATCCCGCACATTGGAGGGCTCATTCTGTGACCTATGAGAAATTTCATGCCTTGAAATCACTATCATTGCATTCCTCTGAACATGAGCTTCAATTTCCCTGAAAACATCTCCTTGCAAAAAACCCTAAAAACACCCCTTTTTGCATTAGCGTGGGCATCCAGTTCATAACCCGCGCCAATGGGGAAAATCCTGCAAATAGGCTGCGCCAACTGGTGATGTGTCCCAGAGTCGCAGTCGTGCCAGCCAATTTAAGGAGTGTTTTTTAAAAATAAATGGCGGAAGTTTCATCCCAACAGATTCACAAACTAGTACCTATCTTGAGTTGGGTGGTTTGGCTCCGGGAATTCCATGAAAGGGAAGTGGTTTGCCACCTCTCATGGAAGCTTCCTTGAGGATAGGGCCAATCCCACAATTATAGGGATCCCAACTCCCCTTCCTCCATCTATAAAAGCTTGCTCATTATCCATTGCAAGCTAGTCTTGAATCTCCAAGTTTCCAAATCCCAAGAGCTATCATAGCCTTATGCTGCAAGAGCCCTCATTCTTCCCTTAAGGCCAAATTCAAGCAAGGATATTATCGTCGTGAGACTCTAAGAGAGGCTTGTCCCATCCTTGGCAGGCTTTGCGAGACTTGTTCTACTGGTGACCCCTTCCGAAGGAGATCTCAGCGTCATAACATTGGTTGTACTCTCCTTTGATTGTTTATTAATGAATGACTACTAGTTATGGTTCCACTCTAGTCTTCGTTTATGATGATGATGAGTTATGTCTTTTCTGACTGACATATAGTTGCGCATTCTGGATTTTATGCTTGTATTTGTGTTGTTTCTTGTATGTGCAGGTGTCCATTCATGGAGATCCTGAGGATCGTGATCTGCTGGGGCTAAGGAACGGGAGCAGCACCTCTTCTACGAATCATAGCGTTGGACTCTAGGTATGCCTTCATCACTGGTCTGTTTATTTGCAATTAGGAACTTGCGTTGTAGCATTTGATGATTGTTGCTAGACCCGGTCTGGGCTAGTAAGGATCGCCTCTATCCGTAGAGGGGATTTACCTCTTCAACAGATGCCAATCCATTTCAACTCCTTTTTCAACAAGTTCATTTTCATCATCAATAGTTTTTTGTTCATTGGATTTCTCCCACATCAATCCATAATAATGTTTAATCTCTTCAAGACTCCAATACATGAAAATATTATTAACTTCTTCATTTTTTACATCATTCCTACTCTCTTCAAAATTCATTGCTGCAAATTCTATGTTGACTTCATCAAAACGTGGTGTTTCAAGCCATGCTTCTAGGAAATTTAATTCTTCTTCAAATTTTTTTAGCTCTTCCTGGTTGTTTCTCATATATGCACACTTAGAAACATTCATGAGATCATCATAATTTGAGTTCTTTCCAACTTTATCTTCTTATTCCAAGTCTTTGTAATTAGATTCATGTGGTTCATCCAATTGATCTTCAACCTGTATTATTGCTTCATTAAGAAATTCTTCTATGAGCATCTTTTCTTGCAATATTGGGAACCAACTTTCTCTTGAAAGTTGATCATTGTCATATTTCACTTTAAGTTCTTCAATTCCTTCACTCTCTTTTCCTGTAAGTAGATTCATCTGGTGAATCTTCAAACATTTTTCTCCCCCTCACATCACACTTCATCTCTAGGATATCCAAAAATATTTTTGCATTACATACTTTACCATATTCATGCAAAATACTAAACAAGATATTCTCATTCAATGCTTATATAATAAGAAACAATGTTACTGCACCTATATTCTTACCTTGGTTATTTATAGAAGTTTCCTGAAAAAATTCCCATAAATTTATTGAAGCAAGAAATGTTTCCATTTTTATTGCCCAAAGTTTAAAAATTTTATTTAAGAAAGATGGAAAAATGATCGTTTCAATATTGCATCAGTTTCTTCAAATTAATCATTAATATGGCCCAGTTCTACATTCTGATTCTCAAATATAGTTTCTTCCACTGGAAACATTCCATATCTTCAAATTCTTCATTGATATGGCCCAATTCTATCCTTAAATATAGGTTCTTCCACTAGAAACTTTCATATTTTCCTGCCTCTTATGCTTCAGTTCTCTTCAGAATTGCTTGATTTTCCTTTGTTGACCTATCACTTTTATGTTTTATCTTGTATTTTTTCAATTCTTTTAACCATGATCAACTAACAAGTCACTCCAACTAAATCCACAAGATATATAACCAAATTTACCAAATCCAAAACCAAATGGACGTGATCTCAAATATCTGGCTTCAAATAAAAAACAATGTCACTTATACCAAAATTTTCACCAAATTTTTAACTCCTTATGCCTTGATGCCTCATCCACAATTTTCTCTTGGAAAAAAAAAAAAAAATTAAATAAATACTTGATAATAATTCACATCTTTGACATTTCTCCTTATTACTCCAATTTACTTCTCCATAAGAAATTAACCTCAAACCTATGACTTGGCTTGATTTAAAAATCAAATCATACCTTTCAACTCAAGAAACACAGTGGGCAGAGTAGTGGTGAATAAAATATTCACTTTCACGTGAATTGTAATGCAGACCCTCTAATGAGAATATTCACATACTACAGCTGCTCGGATGGTTTAAAAACAGTGGCACAATAAATTCACTGATTTGATTCCTTCACATCCAAAAAAAAATCCTTCTCTTACACTAACTAGAACAACCGTTATGCCTATGGTCTGTGGCTCTCCAACAAATCTCCATGCGAAATTCAACCGGTCTTCTCTTAGCATATTCTGAACAAAATGAAAACACCAACAATTTTTTTAACAATAGGCCCAAAACGATCTCACAGCCCTCACAGATATGGACCTTCTTGCTCCTAGATCTGAAGTCTCTCTAAATCTCCACTTTTGGCTTTGATACCAAAATAGAAAACAAAGAGTTTAACACAGCGAAATACTTCTATTAATTTGTGCCTAAGCTTAATCACACTTGCTCACCCCAACACATCACAATGTGTCCCATTATATAACAATGGGATCACTAGACTTGATAGACATAACAACATGGAAAATAGGGAGTTTGTGTCACTTATAACTCACTTACATTAAAAAAACAATAACTTCCAGAATACCACCTCCTAACTCACATAAATCAAGATCATTTCATGACAACTAAGAAGACAACTCAACAACCTATTGCATTACTAAAGATTTCCATTTCTACATTATTCTAACATATCTAAACAAGAAAATAGAAATGATCAATGAAATTAAGAGATTAAAATTATTAAAAAAATCTAGAAAACTATGAAATATTTATCAACAGACATTTTAATAATCTAATTTTTGGTATGTTTTTTTATAATATATAATGATAATAGCTATGGAATTAATCACGTAATTTATTCTATTATTTTTTATAATATATCATGATAATGGCTATAACATCAATCATATAATTTATGATATGATTTTTGATCATATATAATGATAATGGCTATAACATCAATCATATAATCACATTAAGATTTTGTAAGAAAAGAAATTTTTAATTATTCGAATCATATAACTTATGGTATAATTTTTGATAATGTATAATAGCAATAGCTATAGCATCTATCATATAATCCCATTAAGATTTTGTGGAAAAGAAAATTTTAATTACTCCAAAAGTTAAGATAAACCTAAAACTTTCCATTCAACATCACTTTACTAACACCATTTCTGGTCCAATTTTTTATAATATAAGATGAAATTTTTTGATAATATACGATGATATTGACTAAAACATAAATCATATTATGGTATTAAGCTTTCTTAAAAAAAAAGGATTTCATTACACCAAAATTCACCATAAATCCAACTTTCCCTTTTATTCCACACTTGGGAATATCTAGTTGTAATTTCTTCTATTTCCACTAGAGACATAGTCACCACTTCTAGAATAGTGTTTTCTCTATTTCCTAATTTTTTTATTGGACAACCATAAAATCTTATTCTTTGAAGTGTCTTCAGATACATATAACTATTTGGAAATATATTTAATTTTGTGCATATCATCATAGTAAATAATTTAATATCATCATAGTAAATAATTGAAGTGAAGCCATTGCACCTTCCTCTATAACTGGCAACTCTTCTAATGTAGGTAGCCAAGAAAGTGAAAATATCTCTAACAAAGGAAATTCCCCTTTATAACCGAATTCCTTTGGAAACTTTCTTAATCTTGGGCAATCAATGATCTCCAATTTTCTCAAACTTTTAAGTTAATGTAAATGAGGAAGCTCTTCCAAGAAATGACAGCCAAAAAATTTAAGATAACCTAAATATTCAAAATCAATAAATTTATCATCCATTTTAACCAAATGAAAGCATTCTACTAATGCTAATATTTTCAGTTTCAACATATTACTTATGCAAGTGGGTAGATTTTCCATCTTTGTGACTGATAATGCGAGCGATTTCATCTCAGTCATCCTCCCTAATATGCCATCATTAATAATCTCCCCGTTTTTTTGTAGTTGCAATATTTTAAGACGTGTTAAACTGGCCAAATTGTGAATAAAATCTGTTTTTTTCCATGTGTTATGCATGTTCCAAAGAGCCTTACACCCAAAGGTTTCCAAATCCTCCAAAGATGTAAGCCCTAAAATGCTCTGAGGTAATCTTTACATCCCTCTAGGCTTAGTATCCTTAGAGATCTTAGCATATGAATGGTGGATGGTAATTCTTTGATGGAAAAGTAGGAAAGATTAAGGACCTTCAAATTCACAAGACTGGTAAAAGATGAAGGTAATGTATAGATGGGCGTGTTTCTTAAACCCAAACATATTCACTATTCCAAACACCCCATATTCTTTGGTAGTGATTTCAATGACGTCCCATTTAAAGAGAATGTCCTGAAGGAGGTCATGTTCCTAATTTGTCTAGTTGGGAATTCTGTTAAATATGGATTTCCATAGACGAGCAATGTGCATATTTGTGTAGACGATGGGATTATGGGAAAAGAAGTAAATATGTTGTCGCTCAACGAAATTCTAGTGCAGCCTAAACACTCACTTTCATTCAGATTTTTCAAACCCTTACTCGCACAGCAGTTAAAATTTTCTTCTTGCTTCATGATTTGGATTGCCATATCACGCAGGGAGTCATGCACCCTATAGCAGACTACTTGCCCATCATCTCACAACATATAGATTGATCAAGTTTATAGAGAGGATATATGTGCCAGGAAAAAATGAACTAAAGAAGGTGATCTTGAGGGAGTTTCATGTGAAAATGTATTCAGGTCACCGAGGCTATCAGAAGATGCCGACAATAGTGAAGAAGTTTTACTATTGGCCGAATTTGAAGAGATACATAGCAGAGTTTTTTGCTAGGTTCTTGGATTTTAAACATGTAAAAGAAGAGTGTAGGTGTCCAGGTGGACTACTACAATCAATTCTGATTCTAGAGTGGAAATGGGAGGTCATTTCCATGGAATTTATCATAGGTTTAACAAGGACATATCGACAAAATGACTCCATGGTTGTGGTGAATAGGTTGACGAAGGTAGTGCACTTCATACTAGTGAAGTCTACATACTCAATGAATGATGTAGCACAAGTATTCATCAGGGATGTGGTAAGGTTGCATGGTGTTCCGCAGAATTTTGTGTTAGACAGGGATGCAAAGTTCACTTCCAATTTTTGGAAGGAGTTGTTTGCAAGTTTGGGCACAAAGTTGGCCTCTAGTACAACTTATCATCCGTTGATAGATGTATAGAAAAATATGGTCAACATGATATTGGAGGACATGTTGAGGATGTATGTGATGCATTAATAAAAAAAGTGGGAAGATTATCTTTCATTGGTAGAGTTCACTTACAACAATGGGTATCAGGAATCTTTTAGGATGAGTCTATTTGAGGCATTGTATGGGCGGAGTTGTAATACTCCTATCAGTTGGAGTGATCCAATTAACATGGTGCTGATTAGACTAGACATTTTGGTAGAAATGGAATAGGAAATGTAGGTAATCAAGAAGAATCTTAAGAAAACATAGGATAAGCAGAAGAGCTACGCAGATCATAATAGGTTGTTTAAGGAGTTTCAGGTTGGGGAGCAGGTATACTTGCACATCAAGCTGAAGAGGAGCTCCTTGCATGATCCAAATTTATGCAAGAACAAAATTATACACTGAAATAAAAATAAACATAGAGATATAGAGGAAATGATATTTCATTTCATTAATATAAAATAACAAAAATATTCTTACAGACATAATGGAAATAAACTAGCTAGGGCGCTGGTAGCGTATCTCTGATAAAATATGTGGCAGCTACACACCTCTGAACTTTGTTACAATGAGGCTCAAGGACCTATTTAATATTGAGAAACAATGGAAAACCCTAAACATACATAAACCTAACCCTAGGATATGAAGCACCAAAACTACGGGCCCCGTTTGGGTAAATTGGTGTTTCAACTTCCCGGGGACGTAACTTTGGCATATGATCTCCATTTGACATGCACCATACCTCGTTAGAAATATCTATCCAAGGACTACAACTTTTGATGTGAGCAACGTGGGTCAATGGAACCATATTTCTCCCATTTTTCCCAAAAAACGTCATGTAGGGTCTCAAAACAACTTCAGAATTTCAAGCCCTGAAAAACTGCTAAAAATATTAAGTTGTGCCGAAACTTAAAATCTGATAAAATCGATGGTGGGGGTTCAAACGAAATAGGTGGGTGGCCACCAATAATTAGGGGAATTTTGAGGTCTAGAATGTGCCTCCTAAGAAAAATGTACAACCAATATAAAATTTATAAGAACCAATAAGATTCAAGATGATGATGTCAACCATAGGGGATGATTCACTACTTTTTAAGTAAAAGGGTAAAAAAATTTAAAAAATAATAAACTAATAAAACTACTTTTTCAACTCGTATTTTAAACTTATCTCCCAAATTTTATACTCAAATTTTGACTGGGAGTACTTTTTGAATGCAAAATTTAATTCCTCATCTAAGGAGTACCCATGTTGCATACTTTTGATGGACCCTGCTACATCAAACATGAGAAATACATTAAAAAATGTGATTGCAATCACGTTTTTCATGTATTTATCATTTTTCGTGTAGAAGGGTCCATCAAAAATTATTCAACATGGGAACTCTTTAGATGAGGAATTAAATTTTGCATCCAACGAGTACTCCTGCTTGAAATTTGAGTAAAAAAATTTGGGAGATAAGTTGAAAATACGAGTTGAAAAAATAGTTTTTTTCATTTTTCCCTCTAAAATTTGATGATGTAATCAAATATTATTTTATTATTTCCACTATTATTTTATAATTTCCTTAGGAGGCCCACTTTAGACCTCAAAATTCCCCTAATGATCCACCTAGATCATTACAAATTGGATTGTGTGCCAAGATGGCACATCGGTATTGTGGACCTTGCAAGATTCTTGAAATGATTGGACCAGTAGCCAATTGAATTGCATTGCCTTTGACAATGAAATTCAATTATGTTTTCCGTGTGTCATTACTTAAGAACTATGTTAAATATGATGATCATGTGATTGAATGGTCTGTATTGCTGGTGGAGACATAAGCAGAATTCCAGCCGGAACCTTAGTGCATTTTGTAGAGAAAGATGCTCATGCTATGGAACTGAGCAATCGAGTAGGTTAAAGTGCAGTGGAAGAAATTTGGGCCTGATGAAGCTACATGGGAGATTGAGGATCAAATGTGGGCTATGTATCCTTCCTTATTTACTAGTTGAGAGAATGTTTTGGTATGTGTTTTGGTATATGTCTTTGGTATATGCTTGGTATGATGTTTTGGTATATGTATAAATGTATATAGATGAAAATACCACCATGAGCTATGTTATAAAGCTCCAATAAGCGGTATGGGTGTCATGTCATTATGATGTTATATTTTTCATGTTTTCATGTTGGTTTTCTTCTCAGCAGTTTGATCATTGTAAATACTGCAACGAGCTAAGTTATAAAGCTCCATGGGCAATATTTTTTTCTTACATCAGTCTTGTTAGTTGTAGGTGTCATTGAACACCGAGAACAATGTTCCCCCAAGGGGTAGGGTTCTGTAACAACCCTGATAAAAATTCTGTGTAATAAAAGTTAATAAAGGAAAAATAATAACCATGGTCTTGGGACACATATTCCAAGCTGAATTTTGGGAAAAAAAATCCTAGTGTGGGTTTTCATATGGTCTATTATGGACATGGAAATTGGGAAAGACAATGGCTAAGGCTTTGGAAAGGTGAACTGAAATTTACTGACATTTATTTAAGAAAATAATGGAAAATAGAAGAAAAGGGAGGTGAAAGGTTGCAGGTTGCATGTGAGGAGGAAAATGAAGGGAAATAATGGAAATTTGAGGAAATTAGAGGCCTCATTAATAAAAAGGATTATGAGGATCAATTCATGGCTTTTGATCAATTCATTTTAGATCTCTCTCTCTCTATTCTCTCTCTCTCATACTCTTGGACACTTAGAGTTTTGTTGGAGCACTCTTGGTGGAGTGTGGCATACTTGGAATTTTGGAGCAATAAGGCAAAGGAAAAGTAGGAAAGCACAAGAGGACATCGGGATCAACAACTATAACAGGTTTTTCTTGCAGGTACTGAGTTACATGTATGATTTTCCTCACTAGTTTTGGCATGCATGACATATGCATATGGTTATTTGTTTATGATATGTCATTTCCATGGATTGACAATGGTTTTTCCTAGCCTTGCAATTTCCTAGATATCCATGGTGTTGTGGGTTTTACTTTTGTTTTTTGGTTGGTTTTCTTGTGCCTTTGGCTGTGGGTTGAGTTATTAGTTCTTCGAAGCCTTATAAAAAATTGGGTTGAGTTGCTAGTCCTAGAAGCCTTGGTTGTAAAAATGCTCTGGAATCCCTTGGTGGGTTGAGTTATTAGTCTTGGAAGCCTTGGTTGGAAAAATGCTCTAAAAGTCCTATGACAGTTGTTGGTTGAGTTACTAGTATTGGAAGCCCTGCTTGGAACAAACATTCTAGAGCCCTATACAACTTGGGTAGATACCAATCTTAGTGATTTCCGACCATGAGGTGGAATAATCGGTTGAGGGTTGAGGTGGTTTGGCCTCTAGAAGCCCTAGTTTGGTTTTAATTTATGTTCTTTATGAGATCCCACATTGATGCTTGGAATATGGCACCAGGGTAACTAAATAAAAGAGATATTTGGTTCAGTAATGTCTATGATTTGGTAGTACATGGAAGTCCTAGACTTGGTTGCATTTTTCTTATGGAAAAAATAACTCTTTTCCTCTTGTATTGATGGGTGAATATGCTTTTTATTATGTGGCTTATATAGATTTTCTATGATGGTTATGAATGTGTTCTATGACAATGCTGATGTATGGCTATCATCATTTTTTGATTTGTAATGGAATGAAAAATGAATATATGACCTAATAGATGATAATATAGCTAATTTAATGAGGAATCAATTCTTCTTAGCAATTCTCAGATAATTATGATACCCCTATGCTCATATCTATTGTTTAAACCTATAGATTACATATTTGTGACATGCTAGACAAAATTCCTGTCATGGCTAGTAGGGGTTAAATCAAGTCCTTGTTCAAGTAATTACATTTGTATCATTATTTCATTTTTATCTTTCATTCATAAAAGTGTCATGGAGTTCTAGATTGTAATCTTGGTTCTAACCCTGAAATTTAGCCTTAAATATCGCAGTCATTTCAAAAACATTGACAGAAAAAGGTTGCAGTTGCACTCATGCAGGCTCATGGGAGAAAATAGGGTTCTCAGTCGCTTGGAGGGCTTGACAAGGGAGAGAATGGGGCTTTTAGTTGCTTGGAGAGCTTGGCTAGGGAGCGATTGGGGGATAAATGAAACAAAGAGTTAGTTTGTCTCAGGGGTTAGTCACCTAGAAGGCTTGGATTTCTCCTAGGGGTTCTATTGCAGGTGTAGAAGGTCCTTGTTGCTATTTACCATTGGTTGCACTTCCTTAACTGATACATGAGAAGTTGAATCATATCATAATAAATTTTCGTCACATTTTTACCCTGGTTGGCCAGTTACTTGGGTAGATGTGGGAGGCGAGTGCTACATCCTATACTAGAGGAAGTGCTCCCTAATGTTGCGAA
Organism: Pinus albicaulis; assembly: GCA_034641835.2. Classification (NCBI taxonomy): domain Eukaryota; kingdom Viridiplantae; phylum Streptophyta; class Pinopsida; order Pinales; family Pinaceae; genus Pinus; species Pinus albicaulis. The sequence goes on along the minus strand of CM076569.1, from coordinate 570,363,512 downwards.
AAGGGAGACCATTGATGTTTCATATTAGAATGCTTATTGCAATTCCCATTAGAGGAAATTTCATCCTAAAAGTGGCCTCCTAAAGAAAAATAATAAATTAATAGTTAAAATAATAAGATAAGATTTATGAATTTTCGAGGGGAAAAAAACTACTATTTTTAATTATATTTTTGGCTTATCTTTTTATAGGTTACTCAAATTTCAAGTGTAGACACTCGTTGGATGTGGAATTAAAGTCCACATCCAACATGTACCCATTATGCATACTTTTGAGAAGGCCCACATTGATAAAAGTAATATATACATTAAAAACACTTGTTGAACATGATTTTTAATGTATCTGTTATTTTTATCGATGTTGTCTTCTCAAAATTATGTATAATGGGTACTTGTTTGATGTGGAATTTAATTATTCATCCAACGAGTATCTACACTTGAAATTACCTCTAAAATATTTACATGTACCTCTTCTAAAATTTAAAGTATTTTGATTGCTTTACATATTATGAAATGGAAATTACGTGAAAATTTCATGGGCATTTTTAGGCTAAAATTTCCTATAATGTGGAATAATTTCAAATTTGGAAAGAAGTTGAATTCTTCCACTGGTGGAAGTGCTTCATAATTATTGAAAAATGGAGACCATTTAGGTCTCAAACAATGATGGTTTAAGGAAGGTCACCAACCAAAAGCATGCTCATGGGGCATGAATCTGTCTTTGGCTATAACTCCATATATGGATATGGCTGACTCGGGCTCTAGGCTCAAAAAATAGGCTTAGGATGTGACTTAGGCTTGCTTTATGTATCATTGAATCTTGTAGATGACCATAAATTCCTCCCTATGATATACAAGGTGAGAAGATGAAGAAATATCAACTACAAAATGTGTCAATACTCAAGAACAATGATTCTGTGGTATGACCGAAATATCTTCTTGGCTGTTAAAGCCTATTGCCAAGAGGCGATCCCTTCAAGGTCAATATTTGTTCTTGCAGTAGGCTTATTTTTAAAGCATTTGTTTTAATGATGAGTATTTTTTACAAAAATTATCACATGGGATAATATCAACAAGGTTATTTCACATGGAAAAATTGATTACAGTGTTGACATTTGACAAAATGTGGCTATTTTGGAAGAGGAGCAATAGATGAAATTGAGCTACCTTGAAGAAACCAAGAACTTTGAAACTATATGGGTTGAAAATACCCTAAAATATGAAAGGATACATCCATGTCATATCCAAGAACAATTATGTGCTTTTATTAAACAAGCTCTTCCCAAGGTCTGATGATGGGCTTGGAAAGTGCAGCCTAAAATTATGCACCTTTATCCAAAATTTCTCCTAGATTGGGCATTGGATGAGAATCAACGTTAAGCTCACTAATCTAATTAGTTTCTAGTTGATAATGGGAGTCCATCTCAAAATCAAATACAGATTTTTTCTGAACAAAAACTAGTTCCGAATGATGTCTTTTCTATTGTAACTCATCTTGATATAGATGTCATTCAAGTTGTAGAAATTCAATCTTGTGTTGTGCATTTTGAAGAAAAAATTTAATATCAGTGTTGGCTTGAGGGGTCCTGACCAAGGTTCAAAATTGAGGTTAACCAACAAAACCCTCTTACTACTAGCCCTTTCGGCAGTGACTTTCTTGTGCAAGTCAAAGTCTTACCCGAAGCAATATGGGGGGGTACTGGAACCAAGTTTCCACAACCTGAGAGAGGTTTTAATGATGTGGGTGCCTTAAAATCCCAAATAACCATAAACGGACCTTCGCAACAAGAGCCCTAACTAGTAAACCCTTACAGACAAATTTAGGTAAAATATGAAGAATATCTTGCGCAAGTTAACACAACATCCAAAATCAAAGTAATAACCCTTAACATGTAATATCAGAACCTTATATCATCATATCCATCCAATAAAAATTCATATAAACCCAAACACAGTTGTGAAAAATATCTATTCGCAGACAGTACAAAAATAAAAAATAAGATGTAGAAACATTCATAACATAAGTAACAAATGCATATAGAACTTAGATATCCACAACAATATTCCCTTATTACTATTATTTTAGATCCTTCATACAAAACGCTTCAACAACCTATGCACACAAACAGTGGGGTCCACACACAACATGACTAAGGTCTCCACGCACATAGCTAGCAGGAGCCTTCTTACCTAGACAATCTACATAAAATATCACCAAGTTTCCAGATCTAACATTCACATTCAGACTTATCCAAAAATTGAATTCTTAGAATTGGTCTAGCCATCTATTTATACTATTAGCCTGCGCTATTCTATGGTCCACAAACCGTGGTTTGCAGCCCCTTGATCTACCCTTTTGACCCATTATAATTTATGAGGGGCTTTGACCCACCCCAAAGCCCCTACGCATGACTAAAATATTACAAAATATAGCAAAAAAGGTCAAACTTAGGAGACCCCGCTCTAATAGGCCCCCAACACGATCCTGTGACTCGTCCGAGTCACATTGGCACTGCATTATTCATTTTTTTCTAGAGCTCCTTGATGATAGGTGCAAATGGTGCCAAGACACCTGCACTTTGATCAACTGTGCTCTACACTGTCTCCACCAGATTTTCTAAGGTCAACCCTTCAGTGCCCAAATTGACACTATTCGACGTCTGGTTCAGGTTCCAGATTGCCAGATCAAGGTCCTGTGATAGTTTCATGGCCTCATCCACCCATGGATTCATATGATCTGTGACTATTTTCTTTTTCCAGTAGAGCTCCTCCACCTCATCCCAAAATGCCTAGCTAGTCTGAAGGTGTGTCATTCTCTGAGTAGGGATGAATGTAGACAAATCCCCCTACAAGTCGTCGAACTCTTTCTCCTTGGTGCACATCTCCTCGATAATCTTCTTAACTAATGGATCTATCTATAAGGAGGTTCATAGTTCCATGAATTTCTCTAGGAGCATCGAACCCTTCTCAACGTCTACAAATATGCTAGTGAATGTGTCTTTACTAGCGTGGCCCATTGCGTGCATACCTCCGGAGGGGTCTCAAGCTACAGCTTCGCCTGCAATGCAGCAATCTGCTACTCAAAATCTGCTTTAACAGACTGAATTTTGGACCTAGAAGCTTTGAAGGCTACGACTAGGCTCTCAATTTTGGCTTGTGGCACTGTGGAGGCCGGGATGACTATGTTTGGGATCTCCCCACATAACCTATTAATGATGCTCTCTAGCTACGTGTGTTGAGCTATGACTGCCTGTTGCATCGTCTGAGCCTGGGTAGACACTGTCGTTTTTCTTGTTGCAATATTTTGGTCTCGTTGATCTGATGTTGTGCACATGCCTCTCTACTCTGTAGTTCTTCGAATATGAAGATATGTAGGGCATGTAACTACCCACTTGGAAGCTTCACCAGGTTGATGATGACAATCGAAGTAGATGTCAGTATTGCTTGCACCAACCTCTCTTGATCCACGCTCGCTTGCAATGTATTGGTTTTAAGATGTCGGAACTGCAAACTCAACTGTAAAGCTTCCCCTACTGCCTTTTATTAGGTCCTCATGGTGTTCTAATTATCCTTTGATGTTGAAGCGGTCGCATCTGCAATTTTTTCAAGGTCCTCCTCTGTTAGAGTAACCTCTTCCTCTCCTCCTTCCTTGGACCCTTTCTGCTTCTTGCGCGACCATTTAAATGTTTCTCTGCCTCACTTGGTGCCACACAGGTACTCAACAACATGTCCATTGAGGCCATATAAACCTTTGAGGTGCACCTCCTCATGGCCACCACCCAACTCTTGATCCTTGAATTTTTCTACCTCTAGGTCCTTTTCTGTTTCAGCTCCAATATCTTTTCCACCTATCTCCATGTGCGGTTCTATTGTGTCTTTTGGAGCTGTATATTTGGGAGAAATGTCTTTCCTTGACGTGGACGATGTAATGGGCTGTGTTAGTGTCGTTACCTTCATCCCTCCATTAGTGATCAAATTCTATTGTTGCATTGCATATTAGGTGTCTCTCTCAATCAGCTGAATTCCATTAGGAGCATGGATCATCTGACGGTAGTGGATTTTTGTACATTTTCCCTCATGTCCTTTACCTGCTGGCCCATTTCCCTTCATCAAGATCATCTACAGTCACTTTTTGTCTTTAAATTTGCAAGAGTCATTTCTAGGGTTTTAGTTTCATTAGGTCTAGGGTTTCATTAAAAAGGTCTTCAAAATGTCCAATAACGGTCAGCAGGCACATGAGGAGGTTGACTAAAGTTCCAGTACCAAATAAATTCCATCATCATATGCCCAGAAATGAAAAAAAAGAGTATTTTATCCTTTTATGTATAAATTTGATGTAATTTCAGTTCTCTCATATGTAAATAACTTCAATTGCAACCATGGTCACCTTGCCAAGCTTCAACAACTTCATCCCCTGCAAGCCAAACAAAAATCAATTCATTCAATTCATCAAAGGCACAAATAAAGTAAACTGCTCAAAAAACAGAGTTTGAAAAGAAAGTGTCAAATGTAAACATTACAAAAGTGGGTTTTTTGAAGTGAAAAATTAAATTCTTTTGTATATAAGTTATTTCTTGTGTTTAAAAGACTCATTTACATCCAAAAGAGTAAGAGATATTTAGAGCAAGCTTGTGGTCACAAAATCACAGCCAATAGTGTTAGTTTCGGGGGTGCGGTGCATTGGGTGAGTGGCGCGGCACATAGAGCTAGCGCGGCGCATTGAGCCACCTTCTATAGTATAAAAACTACACTGTCGCGGTGCATATAGAAGATGCAGTGCATTGGGTTTGTGGCATGACGCATAGAGTTGCAAGCCATTTTCACCACAAATTCATCCAAATCTTCAATTTGCTTGGTTTCCTTTGGTCCAAAGTAAGTCAAACAACTCTGCAAATGCCAATGAAAGTGTGTCTTAAGATGTTTATGATGATTTAGTAAAAAAAATTCAAATCCTACTTCCTTGCAATTTTTGTTCGAGACATGATTGCTTATGGCTTGTAAATTTGTTTTTGTGGACATCACTCCCTCACCTTTTTTCCCTCACTTCTTTTCTAGTTTCATTAACCCATTTTACTATCCCCCATATCCCTAAATTCATTCACCTCTACTCCCAAATCCCATTATCCCAAACCCTAGCTACAAATTTCCCAAACCCTAATTGTTATCCCAAAAGCCTAAAAATTATCCCTAAAACCCTTCAATTCCCCAAATTCCAATCAGCAACATTCCCAAAATCCCTCTTGCCCTCTCCCTTCATAGTCCCTCATACATTTTCATACACTTGGCAGCAAAAGATCAAAGACACCTAAATATCTTCATACTCATCTAAGACAACACAAACTTTGGCAAACATGGAGTCTGATCCTTCCTATGAACGAGATGAAGAGACACACAATGACTCTCCAACCAAAATGCATGCACCAAGGAGACCTCACAAGGGGGGTAAACATGTATGAGAGGAGCCTACTTCACTTGCCGAGCTGCAGGCTTTTCCTCTTGCTGTCACATGTTTTCAACAACAATCTTGTTATCTGTTCTGTGAGATGGTTGCTAGAGTCCAGTACCATCATGAGTTGGCCAGGTTGTTTGTGCTTCATCTACATAATGGCCAAGTTACTCTTGCAGGTGTGACATTCACCTTAACACCGGAGTCTATTTCTCTAGCAACCGGCATTCCAAATATCGAAGAGCAGTGGAATAAAAGGCAGCAAATTGATAGGGAACATTATGAGCCATACATCAAGCCTAGTTACTTGAGACAACTCAACAAATTTTTTCCCTTTCGGTATCTCAAAGACTCATATGCTCCCTTGATGAAACTCATAATTATGTATTTCAGCTGTGAGGGCCGGTTTTCTTGCCTATATGCCTATCACATCAGATTGTTGATGCACTTTACTAGGGTGAGAATGATGAATATTCCCTACTTCATGTGCTGAAATATTGAGAAGATGACCACCCTAATGCAAAAGAAAACTCCTCAGCAGCAATATAACAATATATATCATATTGCACTTATCAAAATTGTGGTCATGCATCAGCTTGGTTTGCGGGACATCTCATGGGAAGATTTCATTTCTCATGAGTTCTTCATAACTCCTCAGGTACCTTCAGAAGCTTTTCATGAGACAGGTGGACCTTCACATCAGTAGGAGGGTCATGAGACATAGACCGCTAGTGTGCTAGTGTTTGTCACCTATCAAAAGGGCACTAGAAAATTATTTGTAGCATCAAAGCGTGTATTATGTCCACCTGGGGTGGAAGGGGTCTCACTTCCTCCATCAGCAGAGTAGATACAAGACAAGGGTAAGTGGCCATTACATGATGAGGGGCCTTCAAGAGGGCAAGAGACAAATTTCATTCTTATTCAAGATGATGACATCGATTTGGGCTCACTAAGCTCAAAGCTTAAAGAGATCATTCGGGAGAAACGGGTGGACATTAATGCTTTGTCCCTCAACCTACAAAGAGACAAGTGGATAATCAAATACCTTGAGCAAAGAAACAAGTAGCTAGAGGATCAGCAAACCATTGTGGAGCTGCAAAACATACGAGAGAACCAGAAAGCTGCCAAAAGGAGCAAAACCAAGTTGACATCACTTGAGCAAGAAATTGAAGTTGATCGTGAAACTTGGCTTGAAAGGGTAAATATGAATTTTGAAAAGTTTTTGGAGAAGGCCAACAAAGAGAAAAATATGTTGAGGCACATGGCCAACCATTACTGGGTGAGAAACCATGTGTGCAAAGCAAGAATCAAGATCTTGAAGGCCAAGTTGAAGAAGGCATTGAGGAGGCGAAAAGAGCATGATAAACTTTTGATATTGGCTGAGACTTCCTTGGCCAAACACAGCACTTAATGGAGGACACTCAGCCCAAATTTCAAAAAATTTGGGACACTTTTTGCAATTTTGAAATTTTTGGCTTAAAAAACAGGATTTTTTGCCCAATGCGCCGCGCCACTTGGCGCTCGCTTTTGATAGAGACCTCCTTTTGAGGAAAAATTAGAATTTTTTTATTTTTCATGGAAAAATACTCATGCTCACGAATTTCCAAGAAATTTTGACAGGTTTTGGGCTTCCAAAAAGGTCAAAAACACCCCCAAAATGACCTTTCTGCCCCTTTTTTGACACACAGGAAGCAGTCTCGGGAGAACTCAGTTTTGGAGGGGCAAATGGAGGCCAAATTCAAAAATTCCACTTGTGATGGAAATTATACAGGAAAACCTTTCCAACAAGCCCACTTGGAACAAAGTTTGACATTGGGAAGGCCTCCAAAATCATCTGCACACAGGCGCTATGCATAGGGAAATCACGAGCGGCGCATTAGAGGAATTTTGCTCATTTTTGGTCAAAAGCTCTGTTTTTCGCCTAGTTTTTTCATAGTTTTACTTTTTCCTTCTAATTTTCAAACTCATGATGTAATTTAATGTGACATGATGGATTTTTATGTAATTTTTCTAAATTTTCACTCATAGAGGTAGATTCATCCATCAAAAGGTAGTTTGCAATTGAATGAATCAGTTTCCTAATTTATAGAGGCAAGTTGTTCCACTGCCTACTTTCTAGTTCTTAGTTTAGATTTTGTTGAAACAGATCCTAAACTAATGAGCTCTACCTCTAGAAGCTAGGATGAGTTTTTTTTTGCTTATATCTTATGTTTTATCAGTCATTAGCATGGTTGGCTTTTTGGGAATGCTTTGAGCATCATTGTACATTCATCTCTACAGTTTGGCAAAGGAATAGACCAAGGTTTGTAGCACTCTATGGGATTCATGTGGCATCTTGCTTTGATATTGTGTTTCTCTTTGTAAATGTAAGTTTACCTATGTTTTATGTATGCCATTCACTCTCTTATTTCTTCTTAACTAAAACAAACAAGGATAAAGGTAGAATCCATTGAAATTGCAGTGCTCTACCTAGGGTTTTCTTAGTTATCTATGTTTTTAGGTGTTTGAAGAGGATCCCTAAAGGTTTCTTACTCTCTTCAACTCCTCACCTTTCTAAATCTCTCCATTTCATTCAAATTGAAGTTTCAAATAAATTGCATGCCTTGGCCCATTTAGATCTCTGCAAAACTAAGCCTCATTCCCAGACCCAAAATCTACCTCTCCATTTGAGCCAACAAAACATCATTAAATTCAATCAAAATATTTTGCACACATACCTAGCCTAAAATTATTTTTCACATCAAAGTCATCTCAAGCCTCATTGATCATTTTTTGCTGAGATTGACAAGGAGAGAGCACTCTCCCAACCTGGTAGGGCTAGCTACCAAGTTAAGCGTGGTTTGATGTTACCCTAGATTCTTCCTTTCTCGGTCTAAGGTAGATTTAGGCGATAACATAGTGGTGACCATATTGGGGAAGCTCAAGATTGTTTTTTTGTTAGTGTTATTCATTTTATAAACTACAGACGGAGCCTAAAGTTACGCCAGGTAGCCTTCGAACTGCACATTGCTTTGCAAGTGCATAAGTAGATAAACGTTGCTTCAGTCAATCTCCAGTCTAGTCTTATAAACATAAAACCTAACTTGAAAATTTCCCTAGTACTTTAGATAGTTATAGACTTTTGGATGATGAGTTTAGAATCTGATAGGCTGAACAAGTTAATTTTGTCCATTTGATTTTGGGAATAATTCAACACACTGGCTTCCAGATGACACACTAGGGAAAATCTGGATCCTGATCGACCTCCTGTGTATGAAAATCCAAATCTTATTCCGAGAATCCTTCTTCGAGAAATTTCTATGATTCCTATGTTCAAATCTCATTCATTTCCTGTTGTTTTTGAGTATCTTGAAGTTCTTGAGTTTGATGAACAATTTGAGCTTTCATTTTTTGAGACCAAGTCTGAAAGTGTTGTTGATTCTACTACCCTAAGTCCAGAGTTTTTCAAATATCTTGAAATTGAAAAGGCCAATAGATCAATTGACAGTTATATCTTGAATATTCAGACTTCCATTGTGGCAACAAACATTCCTGAATTCATAGAGTCTGCATCTGCAACTCTTGGGTCATCCGCAATTACATCTAGTTCAGAAATTCCTATAGAGCCTCCTTTCATTCCCACCATTCCCGTGCAACCTTCTATCTCTGATAAAAAATATACAGTAGTGTCACCTCCATCCAAACCACATAAACCTCATACATCAGCTACTTTGACTTTTTCTATATCCCCAAGACCATTTATAAATCCACCTAGAGCAATGGCTGCCTGATTTGCACCCCTTGTGTTGCCTCAAAATTTGGATAACATGTCTGCTGATTATCAAAGAAAAATTCCATTGTTTGATGGCACTCCTCAAAGTGTTACAACTCATCAACATGTGGATAGGATGACAGATTTCTTTGACCTTCATGAGATTGATGCGGAAATTGTGACAATGAGACTGTTTGTACAAACCTTTGGAGGTGAAGTGAGGAAGTGGTTCAGAGCTTTGCCAGCTGCAAGTATTACTACATTGAACAATCTTCAAAAACAATTCTTGGATCGATGGGAAGTGAAGAAAAATCCTCTTCAGATCCTTTCTGAATATGAGAATATCAAGCGGAACATTGGTGAGTCTGTTCAAGATTATTTTATTAGATTCAATTCTGTTTACAATGCAATTCCTACTGATATAAAGCCACCTATGGGGTTGTCTTTGATTAAGTTTCTGGATGGTTTCGATCCTGATATGGCCTATCAATTAAGAGAAAGAGATCTGGCCACTTTAGAAGACATGCAGAAAATTGCAGTCAACGTTGAAGCAAATCTGCATGCCAAGAGAGCTAGAACAAAAGTTGAAAAGAAGGTAACAGTAAAGGAAGAGGTTTCCACTTCAGATCAAGTGCTCCGTAAGATGGAAAGGATCTTTGACAGATTAACAATTGACAAGTCTGAACCGCAAGTCAGAAATCCTAATTTTTGTGGCCATCAGCAACCATAATTTAGAATCAAGCAAAGAGAGCAACGAGCACAAGACCAAGCAGTATAGCAGCAACTGAAGACACCCTTACAGCAAAATTTTGGACATGGTCTGGAATCAGATGACGAGGAGAATGTAATTGGAGAGGAGAATAATTTCTTTACACCCAATGATATGCCAATTTCTATCACTGAAGATGAGGAGTATTCCGAGAACTCAACTGTACAAAGGGACGAGAATTTCATCTTGGCGAATGAAACAGTTCTTGAAAAAGAGTCTGATGAATATCAGAGGGGGTACATGAATGTTTTTACAGCCCAATAGTGACAATATTCACTCAGAAGTAGAGATGTGCCCATTAATCCAATTCAAAAAACAAAGGAGGTGACAGCAACAAAGAATGATCAACTCATTATGCAGAAAAAGGGAAAAGAGACAGCTGATCCCACCACTAGGAAACCGCCATCAGCAAATGAAAGATCCAATCAGCCAAATATATCAAAGGAGAAAACTAAAAAGAAGGATGTCCCAGCTAAAGAGGTAGAGAAAACTTCAGTTTTTAACTTAGAAAATGAAATTTCTAAGTTAAAAGTATCCATTCGTTTGACTGAATTGATGAAGAATAGTAGCTATAAGGGTCAGGTGTCTAATATTTTGAGTTTAGATCCATTATCTAATATGGTAAACATGGAGGATGATCGACCTAAGTTGATTTTTGGTCTAGCATTGGATGGTCAATCTCAAGATAGTGATGTACCTCCATTTTACATCAGCCTTAGGTTGCACGACTATGTGTTACACAATGCTATGTTTGATTCCGAAGCCTCTCATAATCTCATGCTTAAGGAAATCATGGAGAAATTTGGATTGGATATCACCAGAAAGTATCATGACCTTTATTCTTTCAATTCTGGTAGAGTAAGATGCATTGGTCTTATCAAATATTTGGTGGTCAGTTTGGATCAGATTCTGACTACAAATATTTTGATGGATGTGGTTGTGGCAGATATTCCTCCTAGATTTGGCATGCTTCTTTCCAGATCTTGGGGAGTGAAACTTAAAGGGACATTGCAGCTTGATTTCTCCTATGCTACTATTCCCATGTTCAGTCAAATGAGGAAATTATACCGGGAGAAAAAGATGAAGTACATGATCACTAGCAAGGAGAAACTGGTAAATCATCCAATCAACTATGTACATACTAATTTAGAATCATTTTTTTTATACACAGATAGCTTTAATGATGTAAATAGCCAAATAATTGAAGTAGAAGAAATTCTAGAAATCAGTGAGAATTTTAGAGAGGTCTTAAAGAAAGAAAGAAAAAGAATTGATAATACCGCTGAGTAATCAACCTTCTGACAGCAGCAAAATATTGATGGACAGCAAGGAAAAGTAAAAGAGCAAACAGAATTTCAGCATTTGGAAGAGGACAAAGCCGGTTTGTGGACCATGGATTTTGATGGCGCGGTAGGAAGGGAAGGTGTTGGAATTGGCATTTGGATACGCAATCCTATTTTCTCCCCAAAAAAAGTGCCAAGTAATGTAAGGTTCTGTTCTTATAAATTAGCTTTTGACTGTCCAAATAATGAAGCTGAATATGAGGCTTTAATTACTGGTTTGAAAATTCTTAGAAAGTTAAATTCCAAAAGGATTGCAGTTTATGGCAACTCCGAGTTAGTTATCAAGCAAGTGAAAGGTGAATACCAAGCTAAGCATCCTTGAATGCGGGCCTACCACAATGTGGTACTAGATATCTTGAGATTGTTTTCATATTATACTTTGACATGTGTCCCTCATATTCAGAATGGCATTGTAGATGCACTTGCAACAGCAGCAAGTAATTTGAAAATTCCGATGAATTCAAACAAAAAGTTTGAAATTCATGTGAAGCATCGCCCAACTGTCCCTGACAATCAAAGGTATTGGCAAGTGTTTCAAGATGATAAAGAAATCGATGAATTTCTGCAAAATGAAGGTAAATTCAAAGACACTTCTATTGATGGGGAGCATGATGATGGTGAGGTGGATATAGAAGCCAATCAGATGGATTTTTTGCAGCTGAAGGACAATGTCATTCCTAAAGGTCTAATAACTTTAGAGGAGCTTTTCGACCAAGATGATGTAGCTCGAAAACCGAGCTTGCTGCCAACCAGGAAAGGAGTTGAGGATGCGAACATTGGATCAGCAGAAAATCCTAAAATGTTGAAATTATCTAAAGCATTGCCCCCACATGTAAAAGAAAAGTATATTAGTTTATTATCCTTGTATGCTAATGTATTTGCTTGGGATTATTCAGATTTGAAGGCATATGACACAAACATAATTCAGCATATCATCCCGATCAAGCCAAACCAAAAGCCCTTTCGATAGAAGTTAAGAAGAATAAATCCAAAGCTATTGCCTTCAATAGAGAAGGAAGTGAATCGGTTTTACAAAGCTGGTATCATCGTCCCCATAAGATTTTCAAATTGGATTTCTAATTTGGTGCCCGTGCGCAAGAAAACAGGTGAGATTCGCTTATGTATTGATTTTAGGAATCTGAATAAAGCATCTTTGAAAGATAACTATCCATTGCCAAAAATGGATCACATACTTCAGGGAGTAGTTGGAGCATCCCGCATGTTGTTACTCGATGGTTATTCTAGTTATAACCAAATTCTAGTCCATGAGGATGACAGCGATAAAACAGCATTCACCACTCCATGGGGAACTTTTCATTATGCTAAAATTCCTTTCGGATTGAAGAATGCTGGTGCGACCTTTCAATGAGCAATGGATATTGAATTTACAAATGAAAAAGATGTCTTTCTAGTTATTCATCTTGATGACTTGACAATTTTTTCTAATTTAGATGAAGAGCACCTTTATCATTTGAAGATTGTATTTCAGCAATGTAGAAAATATGGTATATCTCTCAATCCAAAGAAGAGTCTGTTTGCCATGGATGAATGCAAGCTTCTCGGTCATATTATATCAAAGGATGGCATCTGCACCAATCCAGCTCAAGTGGAAGCCATTCAGCAAATTGATCTTCCCAGAAGTAAAAAAGAGATACAATCATTCAACGGTAAGATGAATTTCTTACGTCGCTTTCTGCCCAATCTTGCAGAACATTTAAGGGAAATCACAAACATGCTCAAGAAAGATAGTGTAGTGAAGTGGACTGAGGAAGAAATAAAGTCTTCCAATTCAGTGAAATTGGCCCTTTATTTAGCTCTGGTTTTGATCAGCCTGGACTATACCCAATATTTCATTTTGTTTTCATTTTCCTCGGATCATACTATGGCAACAATTTTGATGCAGAAAAGAGACCAACTTGAGAAACGAATAGCATTTTTTAGCAAAACCATAAGAGATGTAGCTTTAAAGTATAATATTATTGAAAAGAAAACTCTTGCCTTGGTAAAGGCATTGAAATATTTTTGAGTTTATATTCTGCATTCTCACATCCTTGCTTATGTTCCTAATGCTGTTGTTAAAGATGTCTTAGTGAAAACAGATCCAGAAGGGAGACGAGGCAAATGGATTTCTGCCTTGTTGGAATATGACGTGGAGATCAAACCTACAAAGCTCATCAAAGGATAGGGGCTGGCTAAACTAATGGCTGAGTCAAATTTGCATGCCTTGGACATTAATCTCATTGCTGCTATGTCCAAGGAAAATGAAGAAAGTTCACCTGCTCAGGTATCGGAAATTTGTGTTCTTTCTCCTTGGTATTTGGACATTGTTTATGTACTCCAAAATCTGTCACCACCACCTAGAATGGCTAAGAAAAAAATTAGGAAATTGAAATTGAAGGCTGCCAAGTTTTGTATCATGAATAATGCGCTCTATTGGAAAGATCCCGGTGGTGTCTTGCTCAATTGTTTGGTTGAAGAAGAGGCAAAACAAGTTATGGAAGACTTTCACAAGGGAGATTGCGGAGGTCAACTTTTCTGGAAGAAAACAGCCAACAAAATTTTGAGACTAGGATATTATTGGCCAACTCTCTTTGCTGATGTGTACAAAACTGTTAAAAGCTGCCATGAATGTCAGATTTTTCAAGGAAGGAGAAAATTGCAGCCTTTACTGCTCAAGCCCATTGAAGCAAGTGCTCCATTTTAGCAGTGGGGTTTGGAATTCATTGGTGAGATTCATCCTACTTCTTCACCGCAACATAAATGGATCCTTACATCGACGGACTATTTTACCAAATGGAATGAGGCGATTCCCACTGGGCAGGCCACTGATTCGGTAATCATTTCATTTCTTGAAAACAATATTTTTCCTCGTTTTGGCTGTCTAAACAAGATGATCACTGATAATGCAGCAGCCTTTAAATATAATTAATGATTGACTTTTGTAATAAGTATCAAATTTATTTGGGGCACTCAACTGCATATCATCCAGAAGGAAATGGATTTTCCAAATCCTCAAATAAATCCTTGGTCAATATTATCAAAACGCTGCTGGAAACGAACAAGAAGAGTTGGCACAAGAAACTGGTTAATGCACTATGGGCAGATAGAGTAAGTCAAAAGAAATCTATAGGCATGTCCCCTTTTGAGCTCGTATATGGTGTTGACACTGTATTCCCGACCTCTCTCGTAGTTCCAGTGGTTAAACTTCTGCACGAAGCTGGCAGCGAGGATGATCATTTGCAACGAAGAATCAATCAAATGATCCATTTATAGCAGACTACAAAGGAGGTTTTTCAGAACACTTTCAGGCTACAAGAGAGAATAAAGAAGATATATGATTGAAAGGAAAAGGTGAACGAGTTTCAAATAGAAGAAGTGGTGCTAAAATGGGATGCGAGAAACGAAGATAAAGGTAAGCATGGCAAGTTTGAGAATATTTGGAAAGGACCTTTCAGAATTGCTGCATATCAAGGCCAAAATTCTTTCCTTTTGAAAGAAATGAATGGAGAAGATTGTCCAGGTGGGTCGGTCAATGGTCGGCTACTCAAACGGTACTATTTTTGAAATGTTTTATGTTGTCATATGTATCACTGTACATACTGGTTTGTTTAAACTTCATTGCAAGTGTGTGATGTCATCATTCTTTTAGTTTGGGGCTCGAGGTGAAGGCTATAAAACTGAGTTTTGATTTCAGTCTTGGTTTGGTTTGATTGAGTCAGGTCTTTCAATTGATTTCAGTCTTGAAATTGAGTCAGTTTTGAGTCAAATTTCGGTCTTGAAATTAGGTCAAGAATTTGGTTTTGATTTGTCGAAGTTATTGACTCCATATCCCAATGGACGAAGGCACCGTCTGCTTTCCTAGAGATCTGTAGTTCTTGGCACCTCCAAGGAGCTACCATCCCCATTGGAGCCAATGTTAGTATCGGTATCTTCATCCCTCCGTCAGTGATCAAATTCTCTTGTTGCATTGCATATTAGGTGTCTCGCTCAGTCAACTGCATTCCATTAGGAGCATGGATCATCTAACGGTAGTGGCTTTTTGTACATTTTCCCTCATGTCCTTTACCTGCTAGCCCATTTCCATTCATCAAGATCATCTGCAGACACTTTTTGTCTTTAAATTTGCAAGAGACATTTCTAGGGTTTCAGTTTCATTAGGTCTAGGGTTTCATCAAAAAGGTCTTCAAAATGTCCAATAATGGTCAACAGGGGCATGGGGAGATTAAATAAATTTCCAGTACCAAATAAATTCCATCATCATATGCCCAGAAATGAATTTTTCCTCAAAACTCTGTTTTGAGGAAAAGCAGAGTATTTTATCTTTTTATGTATAAATTTTATGTAATTTCAGTTCTCTCTTATGTAAATAACTTCAATGGCAACCTTGGTAACCTTGCCAAGCTTCAGCAACTCCATCCCCTACAAGGCAAACAAAAATCAAGTCATACAGTTCATCAAAGGCACAAATAAAGTAAACTACCCAAAAAACAGAGTTTGAAAAGAAAGTGTCAAATGTAAACAATACAAAAGTGGGTTTTTTGAAGTGAGAAATTAAAGTCTTTTGTATATAAGTTATTTATTGTGTTTAAAAGACTCATTTTCATCCAAAAGAGCAAGAGAGATTTAAAGCAAGCTTGTGGTCACAAAATCGCAGCCAATAGTGTCAGTTTCGGGGGCACGACACATTGGGTGAGTGGTGCAGCACATAGAGCTAGCGTGGCGCATTGAGCCACCTTCAACAGTATAAAAAATACATTGGTGCGGCGCATACAGAAGGTGCAGCGCGTTGCGTTTGTGGCGCGGCACATAGAGCTGCAAGCCATTTTCACCACAAATTCATCCAAATCTTCAATTTGCTTGGTTTCCTCTGGTCCAAAGTAAGTCAAACAACTCTGCAAATGCCAATGAAAGTGTGTCTTACGATGTTTATGATGATTTAGTAAAAAAGTTTCAAACCCTACTTCGTTTCAATTTTTGTTCAATACATGATTGCTTAGGGCTTGTAAATTTGTTTTTGTGGCCATCACTCCCTCACCTTTTTTCCCTCACTCCTTTTCTAGTTTCATTAACCCATTTTACTATCCCCCATATCCCTAAATTCATTCACCTCTACTCCCAAATCCAATTATCCCAAAACCTAGCTACAAATTTCCCAAACCCTAATTGCTATCTCAAAAGCCCAAAAATTATCCCTAAAACCCTTCAATTCCCCAAGTTCCAATCAGCAACATTCCCAAAATCCCTCTTAGCCTCTCCCTTCATAGTCCCTCATACATTTTCATACACTTGGCAGCAAAAGATCAAAGACACCTAAATCTCTTCATACTCATCTAAGACAACCCAAAATTTGGCAAACATGGAGTCTGATCCTTCCTATGACCGAGATGAAGAGACACACAGTGACTCTCCAACCAAAATGCATGCACCAAGGAGACCTCACAAGGGGGGTAAACATGTATGAGAGGAGCCTACTTCACTTTCTAAGCTATAGGCTTGTCCTCTTACTATCACATGTTTTCAAAAACAATCCTGTTATCTATTATGTGATATGGTTGCTAGATTCCAATACCATCATGAGTTGGCCAGGTTGTTTGTGCTTCATCTACATAATGGCCAAGTTACTCTTGCAGCTGTGACATTCACGTTAACATCGGAGTCTATTTCTCTAGCAACCAACATTCCAAATATCAGAGAGAAGTGGAATAAAAGGTAGCAAACTGATAGGGAACATTATGAGCCATACATAAAGCCTAGTTACTTGAGACAACTCAGCAGAGTTTTTCCCTTCCAGTATCTCAAAGACTCATATGCTCCCTTGATGAAACTCATAATTAAGTATTTCAGCTGTGAGGGCCGATTTTATCACCTATATCTCTATCACATCAGATTGTTGATGCACTTTGCCAGGGTGAGAATGATGAATCTCCCCTACTTCATGTGCTGAAATATTGAGAAGATGACCACCCTAATGCAAAATAAAACTCCTCAGTAGTAGTATAATAGTATATATCATTTTTCACTTATCAAAATTGTGGTCATGCATCAGCTTGGTTTGTAGGACATCTCATGGGAGGATTTCATTTCTCATGAGTTCATCATAGCTCCTCAAGTACCTTCAGAAGCTTTTCATGAGACAAGTGGACCTTCACATTAGAGGAGGGTCATGAGACATAGACCGCTAGTGTGCCGGTGTTTTTCACCTATGAAAAGGGCACGAAAAAGTTGCTTGCAGCATCAAAGCGAGTATTATCTCCACCCAAGGTGGAAGGGGTCTCACTTCCTCCATCAGCAGAGCAGGTACAAGACAAGGCTAAGTGGCCATTACATGATGAGGGGCCTTCAAGAGGGCAAGGGACAGATTTCATTCTTATTCAGGATGCTGACATCGATTTGGGCTCACCAAGCTCAAAGCTTAAAGAGATCATTCGGGAGAAATGGGTGGACATTAATGCTTTGTCCCCCAACCTAAAAAGAGCCAAGTGGATAATAAAATACCTTGAGCAAAGAAACAAGCAGCTAGAGGATCAACAAATCATTATGGAGCTGCAAAACATACGAGAGAACCAACAAGCTGCCAAAAGGAGCAAAACCAAGTTGACATCACTTGAGCAAGAAATTGAAGCTGATCGTGAAAATTGGCTTGAAAGGGTAAATATGAATTTGGAAAATATATTGGAGAAGGCCAAAAAATATAAAAATATGTTGAGGCACATGGCCAACCATTACTAGGCAAGAAACCATGTGTGCAAAGCAAGAATCAAGCTCTTGAAGGCCAAGTTGAAGAAGGCATTGAGGAGGAGAAAAGAACATGATAAAATTTAGATATTTGCTGAGGCTTCCTTGGCCCAACACAACACTTAATAGAGGACACCCAACCCAAATTTCAAAAAATTTGGGACACTTTTTGCAATTTTGAAATTTTTGGTTTAAAAAACAGGTTTTTCTGCCCAATGCGTTGCGCAACTTGGCGCTCGCTTTTGATAGAGACCTCCTTTTGAGGGAAACTCAGCATTTTTGGATTTTTCATGGAAAAATACTCATTCTCACAAATTTCCAGGAAACTTTTACAGGTTTTGGGGTTCCAAAAAGGTCAGAAACACAAAAAAATGACCTTTCTGCCCCTTTTTTTGACACACAGGAAGCGGTCTTGGTAGAACTCAGTTTTGGAGGGGAAAATGGAAGCCAAATTCAAAAATTCTACTTGTACTGGAAATTAGACAGGTATACCTTTCCAAAAAGCCCACTTGGAGCAAATGTGGACACCTATAAGGCCTCCAAAATCAGCTGCAAATAGACGTTATGCATAGGGAAATCAGGCGCAACACATTGGAGGAATTTTTCTCATTTTTGGTCAAAAACTTTGTTTTTCACCTAGTTTTTTCACAATTTGACTTTTTCCTTACAATTTTCAAACTCATGATGTAATTTAATGTGACATGATTGATTTTGATGTAATTTTGCTAAATTTTCACTCATAGAGGTAGATTCATCCATCAAAAGGTAGTTTGCAATTGAATGAATTAGTTTCCTAGTTTATAGAGGCATGTTGTTCCACTGCCTACTTTCTAGCTCTAGTTTAGATTTTGTTGGAACAGCTCCTAAACTCATGAGCTCAACCTCTAGAATCTAGGATAATTTTTTTTTTGCCTATATCTTATGTTTTATCAGTCATTAGCATGGTTGGACTTTTGGGAGTGCTTTGAGCATCATTGTACATTCATCTCTCCAGTTTGGCAAAGGAATAGACCAAGGTTTGCAGCACTCTATGGGATTCATGTGGCATCTTGCTTTGATATTGTGTTTCTCTATGTAAATGAAAGTTTACCTATGTTTTATGTATGTCATTCACTCTCTTATTTCTTCTTGACTAAAACAAACAAAGATAAAGGTAGAATCCATTGAAATTGCAGTGCTCTACCTAGGGTTTTCTTAGTTATCTATGTTTTCAACTTTTTGAAGAGGATCCATAAAGGTTTCTTGCTCTCTTCAACTCCTCACCTATCTAAAGCTCTCCATTTCATTCAAATTGAAGTGTCAAATAAATTTCCTACCTTGCCCCATTTAGATCTCTGCAAAATTGAGCCTCATTCCCAGACCCAAAATCTTCCTTTCCATTTGAGCCAACAAAACATCATTAAATTCAATCAAACTCTTTTTCACACTTACCTAGCATAAAATTAGTTTTCACATCAAATTCATATCAAGCCTCATTGATCATTTTTTTCTAATATTGACAAGGAGAGGGCCCTCTCCCGACCTAGTAAGGCTAGCTACCAGGTTAAGTGTGGTTTGATGTTACCCTAGATTCTGCCTTTCTCACCCTGAGGTAGATTTAGGCCATAACAGGCTGGGTGGAGCCAAGCCAAATCTTCCATGCATTCGTCCATGTTGCCATGACATGGTCAACTTCCACCTCCATGACCATATAGGGCAAGGTGTACTAGTTTGAGTATTTACATGCCTTGATCAAGACATTGTGCATGGTCACCTAAAATTATACAACACTTTCTTATTTCTCATGTGCTACCGATGAGTGTCTTGGTCTAGAATGGATAGCTTGTGCCATCGCACCTTCAAAAAGTACCTAGAAAATTTTGTTTTCTTTGACTCGTCATGCATTTGATGAGTTTCATAAGTTCATGTAGTGCACCCTCTCGCATACGCCTGAGTCAATTTTAGGAAGGAATGCATTAGCTAGGGTTTCCCATGCCACCAGCACAATCAGCAATAGAAACCATGAGTAGCAGAACTTCTTCCCCAATTCCTACGCCTCGCTCACATTTTCCAAAAACTCTTCACATAAAAACTGCGACCAGTTATTCAACATCCCCTTTTTACATTGCCCCACCAAGGAAATGACGTGTGCGGGGATCGTTTTTGGTCGACACTTCCTCATAATCTTACATCCGAGGATGAGGGTGCCCATGCACACCACTGAGTCAATGATGTTCTGGACTAGAAAACCCCTCTTATCATGTCCCACCTTGTATTTGTCCTTCACCTCCATTGCCACTTTCAACCCGTTGTTCTTCCCAAATCCTTTCATCGGATGGGGACCCTTCTTGGGAAGGTCAATGATCTGATGGATCAATGCAAAATCTATAGGAATTCTCCCCTAAATCCATAGGGAGCCCTCATGGACCAATGCTAACAGTTGGTGCATGAAAATGCCGGTGATGGGGTACCTGCCTAAATATGGAATCTTGAGCAGGTTGAGGACTCCTGCATTGTGCAACCTATGTGCCCAGGGCATCGGCTCCACCTTTGTCACATCATTGTACAACAATCATTCCAAGAAATTCTCTAGCACAAGCTCCAGGAACATTTCTTCATTTGCGAGATAATAATCGTCAGAATTTATCTGGGGGATCTTGTCAAAAATTTTGCTAATCAGAGGGACATCCTGAGGGATCAATGACATCTTCCAATACTCCTGGGTAGTATCGATGTTCTGTGGCTTGTGCATAGAGGGCTTCTGTGGCTTAACGTAGGGTGGCCTCCATGAGATTGGTTCCATGAACATCGCCTCTTATCTAGCACTCATCGGGTGCTTTGATGGATCACTGATGGGGGATTGGTTGTTGGAGGCTTGCCTTGGGGATGTGACCTTCTGTAGAGAGGTGCACAGCTTAGAATTATCACACTTCAACATATTTCCCTTGCCCTTCTCTTTTGCAAGAGTGGACACCACTTCTTCAACTTCTTGAATCACTTCTCTAACACCATCAGACCCCATCTCTATTGAGGATGTAAGGGGCACAGAATGCTCCTCCACAAGGTTGGTGGTCAGCATTCTTGGGCAGAATATGAACTTGATATTACTAATGCTAGAAGGGGATTCACAAATAGACATATACTAATCACAGAAAGCAAGATGACAGAGATTACATACAATCAGAGGGTGCCAAATATTCAAAAAAAAAAGGAACCAATTGAGACCCGTGCCTGCCTTTTTATAAGCCACCCATGGTAAAAATGACTGAATTATCATTAATTTCCACTTACCTTCAAAGAAATGGTAAAAAATCCTCTAAGACCACCTCATTAAATGAAAAAAATCCACTCCATCCAATGGTAATTTCACTTTTCCACCTAGTTTCACTGTTCCAATGGCTAATTTCTTGACCTATGCATCACCCCTGCACTGATGTCGCACCTACCTATGTCATCCCTCTCTATTGCATGTAGATCCTTTGATTCTAATGCTTTGGCCATATATTCATTTCGTCAACACCGGGTTCTTTATATACGGCCTTAGACAACTTCCATTGAAGTACCCAGGAATTTCATCTCCATGCAACGTGGCCAAGCGAATTGCACCACCATCAGTGATCTCCTTCACAACATATGGCCCCAACCAATGCTTTTCTGAAGTTCCCTAGGTGGTGTGAAAAATGACTAACATATAGCAAGACCAATTCTTCCTCCTTGAACAACTTCTTCTTGATCTACCTGTCATGCTAGGCTTTTTCGCATGCCTTCAGCACTTGTTGGTGGAAGTTAGCAATAAACCAGTCTTATTCTAAGGAAATGAGTTGCACCAACCGTTCCTCCATAATTTGTACCTTAAGATGATATACTCCATTGGCATGATGGCTTCCTACCGATAGACCATCCTTAAAGGTGTTTTTCTCGTCAAATTTTTGCATGTTGTTCTATAAGCCCATAGCACAGAAGGGATGTGCATGTCCCAATCATCTCGGTTGGCATTACAGATCTTTGTGAGCACATTCTCCAAAATCTTGTTGAAATATTCTACTGTGCCATTTTCTTGTGGGTGATAGGGGGTACTCTTCTTGTGTTGGTTCTGGAATTCCTCTGTTAAAGCTTTAATTGTTTTTTTAACAAAGTGCATACCTCTATCACTCATCAAAATATTCGGGCATCCAAACCTGGTCAAAATGTGCTCAAAGATGAAGTGTGCAGCAGTATATACAGTACAATCCTTAATTTCCTTCGCCTCTACCCACCTGGCTACATAATTGGTTGCAGTAATAGTCTTCTTTCCACCAGGGTTGATTGGTCCAACAAAATTGATAGCCCATTTTTCAACTGCCTGTAAGACCATCTGCGGTTGCAGGGGAATTTCATCTCTACGCAAAGGCTTCCCTGTTATTTGACATGCATCACAGGCCCAACAGTATGCCTTTACATCACTGCATAGCGTGGTCCACCAAAACCCAACATGCAACACCTTTTGTGTAGTGGCTTTCCCAACATGGTAGCCTCCTGCCACTCCTCCACGAGCCTCAACCAATATATCCTATCTCTCATGTTCCAATACATATCTCCTTAATACTTCATCTGCTCCTAATTTATACAACTGACCTACAATTAGGGTGAAATAAAATGCGCACACAACCAACTCCTTTTGTTGGACTAAATATTATGTAGGCGTTGTTCCCATGTTCAGAATATGAATAATATTAGCAAAGTGCTCATTGACCACCTTGCTAGTGAAGAGCTGCGCATCTGGTAACCCTTCCTCCATACTGGTTGGTTCTTCATGACATATGATCAGGCCCAAAATTCAGTCTTCCATGCTTCACAACAATCTCAAAGTCATACTCCTGAAAAATAAACAACCATCGGTAGATCTCCCCCCCCAACACAAGCTTATTGACCAGGTATTTCAAAGCTGAATGATCGGTGAAAATTTTGAAGTTCCCTCCTAGAAAATAGTGTATGTATTTTTCATCACGTATACCATGGCCAATTCTTCCCTTTCCATCTTTGAGTAGCTACACTCTACGCCGGAGAGATTCCTACTAGCAAAAACTACTGGGTGATCAATGTCTCCTTCTCCTGGTTGCGCTAAAACAACCCCAAGTGCTATACTAGATGCATCCACAGGAACATGAAAAACCTTAGACCAGTTTGGAAATATTAAAATAGGTGCAATGGCCATTTTCTCCTTTATCAGCTCAAAGCTCTTCTAACATTCATCATTCCAGAAAAATCCTACATCCTTCTTGAGCAACTTATCCATTGTCGCAGTGATTAGAGCATACCCTTTGATAAACTTTTTGTAGTATCCAATGTGTCCTAGGATGGAGCACAACTATTTCTCATTGGTAGGAACTTCTAAGTTGATGATAACCGCGATCTTGGCTGGGTCTACCATCAATCCTTTCTAACATACTATATGCCCTAGAAAAATCCCAAAAGGTATGCAGAATATGCACTTCTTCAGGTTGAGAGAAATCTGGTGCTTCCTGCAGGTGTCAAACATCATGCACATGTTCGTCACATGTTTATTTATTAATCCAAACAGTTTCCAGTCATCAAAATACACCTCTAAGAATTTATGCATGAATTCCTTGAACACAACCATGACCACGCACGAGAATAGTGTAGGTGCATTTTTCAATTTGAATGGCATGATACTGTATTGGAAAGAACCCCATTCAGTGGTGAAGGTGGTCTTGCTACGATCTTCTGGTGAAATTCGGATCTAATGATACCCTGAAAATCCATCGGTAAATGAATAAGCTTCTTGTCCTCCTACGTTGTCCAAGATTTCATCAGAGAATGGAGTAGGAAAAGGGTCATGCACATAGGCATCATTCAACTTGCAAGATCTACATAAATCTTTAGTTATCCTTTGGTCTTATTCTCCTGAACCACCATCGGGCTTACCCAATTAGATTGTTTTACTGGTTCAATGATGCCTGCGACCACCATATCTTCTAATTCTTCCTTTAATTTCTACTTATATTTGGGGTAATCTAGTTTTGGCATAATCTTCATAACACCAAAGTCCCCTAGAATTCCCTTCAACTCAGAGATCCTCTTAGGAAACAAGTCCTGATACTCTTTCAATAGCTCTGAAATATATCCTACTATATCATCATCCCAGTAGTTCCCAATCTTGGCCAACTTGGGAAACTCTTCTGTCCCAATATTGAATTCCTTCAATTTCAGAGGTTTAGTAACATCCACCATCCCTAATGTGGATCCTGAAATTGCGTGCTCGCCTTCCGATTTCGGAATATTAACATTCCTTGGGTCATCTTCATTATCCTCTATTGAAATATTTCTACAATTGACAATGTCTTGCATCTGTGCATCCTAGGCCAGCGCAACACACTTTTTTTGGGGCCAAGATTCGTCAAAGACCAAAGCATCTATGTCATGTAGGGCTTCATCCAATTTTTCTGAGCCACCTACAGCGCCAAAGGTTTCTAGGAAATCTTCAGTAATTGTAAACCAATCTCAAGTACCTTGGTGTAGCTCAACCTCTAGATACCAGGTAGTAGGTACTGGTCCCAATGAGTGGAAAATCCTAAGACCGCATTCATTGCCTATCTTTCCATTCCATACCTCCATCCACATGGCGAGGTGCTTGCACAAATCTCCCTGACCACAGAATAATTCAATTGTTTGAGTGGCTAGAGGTTCAAAGCACATTGTCATAATTTGTCTACATTACTCCCAGTTATGGAAAGTTCCCTTATGCGTCACTGAAAAACGTGCTGGGGTTGCTCGCATAGCCAAATCAACTGCCCAGAATCTTCATTCCTCTGGGAAATTTTTTTCTAATGCTTCCAAAAATTATTTGACACTACCAGAACCATAAAATTAGGGTAGTTATCTTACCTCAAAGGAGATGCACTAGAAGTTCTTAGTGATCTTGTGGCAGTGCAGCGCAAAGACATCATGCAACTGGTTCTGCTAGTTCTCCATTTCAACATCAGAATTGAAAAAACAGGAGCTATCCTTCTCCCAGTTCAACATGCCATCAGCAGTAGGGTTGATCCAGTCTTTGTCCTGCATAGTCAGCTTATAGATATGGTCGACATCATCCCCTTCATGCACTACTTCTGTGTATCACTCTCCTTCTGCTAGGTCCAGTGGGACTATCACCTGTGTACCATTATTCTAAAAAATCATACTTATGTGCTTCAGGTTAATGATGCCACCCATATCGATGGCCAATTGTAAATTTATTTATATGTTCTATGCTTGATGCAACTTTACTTTCGCTTCAATACTAAATAGAAAGCATATAAACCATAAAGTAAAATGCTGATAGAACATGCCAGTAGATCAACAGAAGACAAGCCAGAAAAAAATAAGAGTGGTGGTGCGTTACGACAGTCAACATGATGCTTCAACTAGCAAAGTCTCGATATGGTTGGCTAACTAGCAATGTCACACAACCCTCAGATCAACGAAACAGTCAACCTAAAGTCAACTTCAGAAAAGTCAACATTTCCATAGAAAAGTAAACGCAAAACAATCGCAAGTCAAAGTCAACAGAGCATAGTCTACGTTCAAACTTTGACCTTAGTTCTTGTGCCAAAATGTATGAATTGCAAAAATCAAAGTCTATGCCAAAATTTAACTTTGTTTGACTATGCATTGACCAAAGTCAACGTTGGTCAAACCTGTGGTGGAAACCTTAGCTGCAGTAGAAATGTCTTCGTCCTTCTCCCATATGTGAACTGCATATTGCCTCCAAGTAGCTCGAACCAATTAGAAGAGGAGAGAGAATGTGTGAGGATGAGATGAGTGAAATGTCCTCCAACGTTGACTTTATTTATATCAATCACTGAGGGTGTGTGACACATTTGCTGGGGTACAAAACCTTAAAGCTAACCTGCACATATTTGAATATATTAGAAAATAAATTCAAAATAAATGTTCTTCTCATCGGATCAAGATGATCTTTAGATCAACCTTGCACCTCTCCGAAAGAGGAACCCAATAAAAATATTGGTATCTTCATCTAAGCATCACAACATGGATTTTGGACCTAGTTATCCAAATTTAACACTCCCTCTCAACTAGGGAGAACTCCATCCACTTGTGCAACCCAAAAATCGTGCGTCATCCTACCGCAACTTGCTTTGTTGGATTCTTTATTTTAGAACAGAGGTGGGTCAGTGATAAAGACATCATTCCCAGCTAACATATTCAACCCAGAGGTCTGAAACCTCTATAGGACTCACGAAGAGTCTCTTACCAACCCGAAGTTGGTTTATCTAACCCAAAGTTAGTAGGAGGTCCGAAACCTCACTTGGACTCAAGAGAGTCATATACTAACCCAAAGTCATTTGGAGGTCCGAAACCTCTCTATACTTGATCCCAAATCAAGTGGTTGGATCGTGCCATCCTAGATAGAGAGTATGACAATCTCTGATGCATCCATCAGTCTTTGCTACTAGTCTCTAACTTGTCCCACCTCACTAGCCAAATGAGAGGTACTTCCCATGAGTCTGGAACTCAAATGGGTGGGATGCATACAGGGCACATATAATGAGAGGTAAACCAACTTAATCGTCACAACAGTGGGGTAAAAGCATAGATAATGAGAAGTTATCACCAAAGCCCCCCAGAACTCCTAGAGCTCATCGTCCAACAAGACCCTCATCATAGGGTCGTTCCACGATTCCAAGATTCTCACGGAAGGTTAGGAACATGACCTTCCCTAAGGGCATTGTGAGAATATCTGTGACCTGCTCATCAGTTCCTATATGATCGAGCCTTACGACGCTTCATTGTATCATATCCAAGATAAAGTGGTACCAGCCATTAACATGCTTGGATTGATCATGGAACCTGGGATTCTATGACAAATGAATCCCCCTCTGGTTATCACAAAGGATAATGGTAGCATCTAGCACATGCTTGAATAGCTCACCATAGAGCTTTCACAACCAAGTGACTTCACAACGGGCCATACATGTTGCAATGTATTCGGCCTCAGCAGTTCTCAAGGCTATCATCTTCCATTTCCTTCCTGAAGCAAATCTACGTGTGAAGCAACATCCAAATGTGCTCTTGTGATCCACCACACTACCAGCCTAATCAGCATTAGTATATCCAAGGAGTGTTATGCTCCCGACAATGTATCTCAGCCCATGGTCTATCATGCCCCAGATATATCTCAAATTTTCTTGGCACGAACCCAGTGAATGTCATGATCAACCATGTGTTGACTCAAAGTGTTCACTGCATAACATACGTCCGGATGGGTGTTCACTAAGAACATCAGGGCCCCTATGAAATGACGATACTCAGTAGGATTAGCTAACACTAGCCCAGCAGTGCTGCCACTTAACTTCTTAAAGTTTAGCTCCATTAGTGTCGACATGGACTTACAGTCCACCATACCAAATCTCTCCAGAAGCTTCACAATGTACTTTCCTTGAGAAAGGAAAATCTTGCCATGTCTCTGCCATACCTCCAAGCCTAGGAAGTAGTGCATCAGTCCTGGGTATTTCATCCTGAACTCAGCAGCGAGCTCCCTCTTTCATTGATGAATAAGAGGGTCGACACCTGTCAGGAAGAGGTTGTCTACATACAACAACAAAATGAGAGGCTTCTCTCTATCAACCTTGAAGTAAAGGTTTAGATCAACATTACTACAAGTGAATCCCAACTTCATTAGGTAGCTATCTATCCTCTCGTACCAAGCTCTGGGTGCTTGTTTCAGCCCATAGAGGGATTTCTTCAACTTGCAAACATGGGTGTCCCGATCTTGGACTTCGAACCCCAGAGGTTGCTCTACATACACCTCTTCCTTTATCATACCATGCAGAAATGTGGTCTTCACATCCATCTGATGAAGACTCCATCCTTGCATAGTAGCAAGGGCTATGATAGATTGAATAGTGGTATATCGGGCCACAGGTGCAAATATGTCATCATAGTCTATGCCTTCCTTTTGAGAGAAGCCACGAGCAACGAACCTTGCCTTCAACTTTTCAGCACTTACATCAGATCCATTCTTGATCTTGTAGAGCCATTTTGAGGTGACAACTGCTTTGTCCTCCAGTCTTGGAACCACATCCCAGACATCATTCTTCATTATGGACTCATACTCTTCATGCATAACATCCTTCTAGACTTGATGCTTCAAACCAGGCTCAGATTGTACATTAGTACTCATGGCTTCTAGATACCCTTGGTATCTACTTGGCTTCTTGCTTTCACAGAATGCCCCCCTTGGGGCCATATGTCCCTCGGCATCCTCGAGAGTGTCCCTGAGCCATGATGGTCTCTTCCCCAGTGAAGGAGGTGGATCAATTAGGTCCATCAGCCCTTCAGCATCGAGCATCATCTCATCCTTTGGTTCTTCTTGATTTCCAAGCCTCGCCTCATGATCTTCCTCAGATCTCAAAATATTGACTAATTTCTTCACAGAAGCATCTTCGTAAAAAATGACATCGTGGCATATCTCTACTTCCCTTTGACCAGGCACCTAGACTCTATAGGCTTGTGAAGTTTTGCTTTAGCCCACAAACATTCCCTTCTTCCCAAAAGCATCCAACTTGCTCCTCTTCTCTTTCGACACATGAAAATAAAAAAGACATCCAAAAAATCTAAAATGTGAGATGCCAAGTTTCTTACTAGTGAAAACCTCTTCAGGAGTTTTGGAGTCTAAGGCAGAATGTGAGCATCGGTTTTGTATGTACACAATAGTGTTCGTAGCTTCTCCCATAGAAACTTCGGTAGAGCCTGGTCACATATCATTACACAGGAAACTTCCATAATGGTCCTGTTATTTCATTCAACAATGCCATTCTGCTCAGGAGTATAGATAGTTGTGGTCTCCCTCTTAATGCTAGCTTCTATGCAAAAGTTCTTGAACTCGTTCATCTCATATTTAGTGCCTTTATTAGTCTACCGGATAGTATGACATGTCATCGCTCCCAGTGGACTTCCTCCAACTTGGTAGAGTGTATCAACTCTAAACCCAATCATGATAGTTTCCTTGAAGCTCTTCTTCCAGATACACACCTTTTGATTAGTGAATGCCACATTGAAACATTTTTCTTCCATGGCTGATATAGACACAAGGTTCTTCTTCAAATTTGGTACATATAGTACATCCTGCAACCAGAGGAATTGACCTTGAGACAAGTGGAGGGTCACAACCCCTGTCCCTTTCACGGGATATGTGGCATTATCTCGAAGGATAATTTCCAAATTAGTATCCTTCTCAACCATATCAGAGAGTGCTTCCTTGAACCCAGTGATGTGCCTTGAAGCACCACTATCTATCAACCAGATATCCATAGTGTCGGATGTAGATGCAACAGAGAGGGCAGATACAAGAATTAATTCATTTATTTTATCAACAACATTTGATTCCTCATACCTATAATTTCCCGACCTTTTGAAAGGTTGACTATTTTCTTCGGAGGGAGCCTTCCTCTTTCCCTTCGACCTATTGTTCCTCTGATTGTTGTTGTTGTCATCACCATCAGGAGAATCATTCTTGAAAGGACATTCTATAGCATAGTGACCTACCCTATGACAAGCGTAACACTTGCCCTTATTTCCTTAGGCCCTTTCTCTTCCTTTGTTATTTGGACCACCAAAGTTCTTCTTTCTAGAATGAGCAGCATAGGCAACATTTCCTTCATTTTCATACTCCTTCATTCTTGTCTCTTCTTGAATGCATCTCGATAGTACTTCATCAAAGTCAGGTATCACATTTTTATTGAGAATGGTAGTGCTGAACACATGCCATTCGGATGGGATACCTCCAAGTTCGGTGAGTACCATTTCTTGATCAACTATTGTCTCCCCAATAGCTAGAAAATTGTTCCTAATCTTGGTCAGCTTCAGAAAGTATGATTGAACAGACTCATTCCTACCTTTCTTTAGATTCTTCAATTGATTCTTGAAGAATAGGACTTGATTTTCATTGTTGGCCTTGAACATGTTCACCAAATTATCATACATTTATTTTTATGTGCCCAGCTTAGAGATGTAGGCAACAAAACTCTTGTGAATTGAGTCCCTGATCATCATCTTTGCTTTGATCTCTACCTTCTTATACTTTGTTTTGGCGGTAGCAGTTGTAGTGGATGGAGGCTCTTGGATTTTACCCTGCACATAGTCCATGCCATCTTGGTCTTCCAACATAAGATCCAATGTCATATTCCAAGCATGGAAGTCATCCTTCCCAATCAATTTGTCATTAGCCTTGAAGTCATTGTAGTTTGACGAACCCATCCTCTTCTTCAGTGATTGCTACAAAGTAGGGCTTCGTCTTCACCTCAGCTCCGATACCATGTAAATTTATGTATATTTTCTATGCTTGATACGAATTTACTTTCTCTTCAATACTAGAAAGTAATCACATAAATCATAAAGTAAAATGTTGATAGAACATACCAGTAGATCAACAGAAGACAAGCCAGAAACAGATAAGAGTGGTGGTGCATTACGGCGGTCAACATGATGGTTCAACCAGCAAAGTCTCGATATGGTCAGCTAACCAACAATGTCACACAACCCTCAGATCAGCGAAATAGTCAACCTAAAGTCAACCTCAGAAAAGTCAACGTTGCCCCATAAAATTTAACGCAAAAAGGAGCAATTCAAAGTCAACGCAGCACAGTCTACGGTCAACCTTTGACCTCGGTTCTTGTGCCAAAATGTACGAACTACAAAAATTGAATTCTATGCCAAAATTTAGCCTTGTTTGACTATGCGTTGACCAAAGTCAACGCTGTTCAAACCTGCGGTGGAAACCTTAGCTACAATAGAAATGTCTTCGTCCTTCTCCCATGTGTGAACCACAAATTGCCTCCAAGTAGCTCGAACCAATTAGAAGAGGAGAGAGAATGTGTGAGGATGAGATGAGTGAAATTTCCTCCAACGTTGACTTTATTTATATCAATCACTAAGGGTTTCTGACACATTTTCTTGGGTGCAAAACCTTAAAGATGACCTGCACATATTTGAATATATTAGAAAATAAATTCAAAATAAATGTTCTGCTCATCAGATCAAGATGATATTTAGATCAATCTTGCACCTCTCCGAAAGAGGAACCCAATAAAAATATTGGTATCTTCATCTGAGCATAAAAACATGGAATTTTTACCAAGTTGTCCAAATTTAACACCCATCCAATCCTAACATTGTAGGGTAGGGGTTTGCATCATCCACAATTTGTATAACCTCAAAAATAGCACATACCTTCACTCCAGCGATGTCTACAACAACTTGCGGAAGCCTGTCAAGAGGAATGATATTTTGCTGATTGGCCATGCGTAGTTGAATGGTGGACCATTCCCACTTCGGCTCTCCCATTTTTTTCCAAACTTTCTTAGGTAAGAAATTTGCATCAGACCCCAGATCCAAGATGACCTGATCCATCTCATAATATCCAATATGCACAGTCATGCACATCTCCCTACCATTTCGCTTCTTCTACTTATAAACCTTGTTCACAACCTTGGTTTCTGTCTGTGACATCTCTTTTTTTGCACAGCTGTCTATCAAGGCCTAGAGATTATCTACTGCCTTATGATTGCACAATAACTTAATGAAGGATTGTAGGAATGGTTTAACTTCATCATCAGATTTTGGTTCCATGCGAGTTCTTGACATGGATGCTCCTCCATCAATAAAATCCATTCTGGCATCAATGAAAAACTCTTTTTCTTTTTGTAGGTTGAGGCTTTCCTTCTTGTCAGATGCCTTTCTGAATAGTGGTTCTACAATAGCATTTTCCTCATTTCCTCCATTGGTAATACCTCTTCGTGTAATTACATTTACACCTGTACCATCGTCATGTGGTTCAGCCTTAACCATCTATATGATTTTCATTGGTGTCTGCTACTTTTCCTGCATTTTAGCTATTAACACATGACAATCTTCAACTACATGATCAAATTTCCTATAGTACCTCGATGATTATCACGAAGGGTTCATGCAGTTGCACGCATAGTGTCCAACATCTCCATAGTTGTAAAAAATTAGCTTCCCTCTCCCTCGGCCTGCACCTCCACCTCTCCCCACTCCCTCTCCTCTTACTGGGGATCCTCCTCATCCAGAGGGAGATGCTGGTGATGAAGGGTCAGCCTACACTCTGTAAAGTTTCCCTCTATTGATCATCATGTCATACATTCCGCAGTTGTACTCATCGTGACCAACTAAAGAGCAGAATCATCAGCATTGTTGCTTCAGTTCTGGTACATAGGCTCCTAACCACGGGAAGCGGTCTGTATCATATTGCCAAGTCACCCAAAAATAAACACACCACAGTGTGGGGGTACTAGGCCCAACAACATCTCTCAGGCACAACGGACTCGGTCCCCCAAGTTGCATATAATCTAACAACAGAGGGCACTGATCTTTGGTGTGGCCAGATCCCTTACAGCGTATGCACCAGACATTCGTACTAACTTCTTTACCCCAGTCTCTTCATAAATTTTGAATTTCTAATTTCATAACTTCTTATAATTGGCTCTGAATCGGTAGCACTCCAAATTGAGCATTGTCCCTCAGTGAAACTTCTAACTTCATAGAAATTTCTAGGGATTATTCCTACAAATAAATCTTCTACTGACCCATAGGCTTACACAGATGTGGCAATAGCATGGAAATGAACCATTCCTTATGCTTCTTGTCATCATAATCAAATCCTCCATCACTAATGGTTTCCTTTAGTCGTTGGTCAACTTCCCAAAATGATTCCATAGGCCCTTGCTTAATATCTTTCAGTTCTATTACACATTGAGAATAAGACTTTGGCTTTCAGAACTATTGCTTCAGGGCATCCTTGATCTCCTGGACTATGGGATCCACATGTTGAGCAAGGTATCCCATGAACCAATCTAAAGCATGACCTTCAAAGGCCATAACTGCTCTCTCTTAACATCATCCGTATTGACATTCTGCGTAGTCCACACCGCATTCACCACAAACCAAAATCAGTCCATATCCTCATCACCCACACCCTTAAAGGTAGGTAACTTCATATGCACGGCCATATTTTCTGTAGGTGGGGTTGGTGGTAGGGTAGGAGGATTCTTACCCCTACACAAATTGGATGGTCATGTAGCAGGATGGCTACTTTCAATGTGTGCAGCCTCGATTTTGTTTATGTCAGGGGAATTTATCAAAAGAATGTATACATATCTTTCCCCTCTCTAGTTGACCTGATAATATTTACCACTATGCGTAGTGCTTTCACTCTGATCATGGGTCATGCACTCAACATGGCTACAGAAAATACCATTTTCACACAATAGAATCTTAATTAGAAGAGGCAGAGTTTGTAAGAACTTACCCCTTAATACCTTGAAAAATATCCTTTTAGCTTCAGAGTAGGACACAAACTGATCAACTGCAAACTCTGTTACAAACCCGCCCAAGACACTGTAAACCCAGTGATCTATAGTTCGAGTAATGGAATTAGCAGTCTTCTCTAGCTGTTGGATCAATTCAGGGGTCCACTACGTGACCTGATCATCCTTCCAACAGGTTTGGAATTCTACTAACCTTGCCAACCACTCTTGTAGTTCGTGTGAAAAGGTTACGAAGAAGATCTCATGCACTTCAATGAAAATATACTTATTCCTCCACTCTTCAACAGACAAATTCTTACTTTTATTTTCTTTTAGGGAAAATTCCTGAATCTATTTTTCAAACCAGTCCTCAAGTTTAGGCTTTAATGGCTACCAATGACCTCTTGGCATAACCCAACCTCTCTCAAAATGTTCCCGGTCCCAGCAACAGACCCATTTGTTGGCTTGAGGGGTCTTGACCCAAGTTTGGAATTGAGGTTAATCAACAAAACCCTCTTACTACTAGACCTTTCGGCAGTGACCTTCTTGTGCAAGTCAAAGTCCCACTCGAAGCAGTAAGGGGGGGTGTTGGAACTAGGTTTCCGCACCCTGAGAGAGGTTTTAATGATGTCGGTGCCTTAAGATCCCAAATAACCATAAACATACCTTTGCAACAACGTCCCTAACCAATAAACTCTTACAAACAGATTTAGGTCAAATACGCAAAATACCTTTTGCAAGTTAACACAACATCCAGAATCAAATTAATAACCCTTAAAACATAATATCAGAACCTTATATCATCATATCCATCCAATAAGCATTCATATAAACCCAAACACATTTGCATAAGAGATCTATTCACAGAAAATACAAAAATCGGAATAAGATGCAAAAACATTCATAACATAAACATCAGATGCATATAGAACTTAGATATCCGCAACAATATTCCTTTATTACTATCAATTCATATACTTCATACAAAACACTTCAACAACCCGTGCACACAGTCAACGGGGTACCCACATAGCAGGACTAAGGTCTCCACGCACACAGCTAGTAGGAGCCTTCTTACCCAAAAAATCCACACAAAATATCACCAATTTTCCATATCTAACATTCACATTCATAATTATCCAAAAAATGACTTCTTAGACTTGATCTAGCCATCTATTTATACTATTAGCTTGTGCTACTCCCTTCATATACCCTTTTGACCAATTACAATTTATGAGGGGATTTGACCTGCTCCAAAGCCCATGAGCATGACTAAACTATTACAAAATATAGCAAAAATGGTCGGACTTAGGGGACCCTGCTCCAAAAATCAACAAGAGTGGTTTTGTTGATTTTGATGTGTCATCAATAGTATTAAATATTAGAGTATTTAGTAATTATAATACTCCATCAACCATTTTTCGATTGAAGATTATTGGTTAATTCAAACTATGGAGGGGTGTTCAACCCAAATTAAGTGCTTCTACTCCCAAATAACTTAGAAGTGCGAAAAAAACTTGTTGAAAAGATATTACCAACACAAAATGTAAGTACAATTCCAAACTTGGATATCAAGAACAAAAGAAAGCTATTGTCCAGACCACTTATATATCACAAAGAGAAGAATCTTGATGCAATCTTGAGCTTGATGATTGTTCAATGAATTGAAATTACATATCCACTCAAACATGTGCATGAATTGTATGAACACACACATAGACTACAACTTCAATGTCATGCTACCTGTTGATAAAAGAAACCAATGTAATAGGTATGGAATCAACCCAAATACATGGTTGTGGAGTGTGAGAGATAAATTGGGGAGCTGATTTTGTGCAACCTAGTACCTGCTACGAACAACCAACATCCCATGGTTTCATTTCTTTTGTCAATTCCACCATGTGTATGTTAATGAGTCATATTCTACAAACATTATGAACCTTTATGGTAGGCTCTGGAGCAATTATTATGATCAAATTTTCCATGGATGAAACTTAGAGGCAGAGAATTCATATATGCAGGACAACCTATTTTATTTTTGGACAAAATAAAAACAAGAAAAGTGAGGGTTTTGATGTTATTATCTCTCTATCAGTGGTCTTAGATTTGAGTCTAGGAAGATTTCGTATGTGGCTTGACACAATAGTTTCTTTGGATTCCTTTGATGAAACATGTTTTGATGTTAGGGTTCGATTCTTGGTAACTCAACAAGTGCCAAAGATGCATCATAAAACCCAAGG
The DNA here is from genome assembly GCA_034641835.2 of Pinus albicaulis. Classification (NCBI taxonomy): domain Eukaryota; kingdom Viridiplantae; phylum Streptophyta; class Pinopsida; order Pinales; family Pinaceae; genus Pinus; species Pinus albicaulis. The sequence continues at coordinate 570,327,926 of CM076569.1, read as the reverse complement.
GAAGATAAAACTCATTGGCATTCACTAGATGATCTTATTTATCATTTCGATGTGTTCTCACCAGTACTGACGTGCAAATAATAATTGATACAAAGCATCACCTAATAATTTGAGGAATCCTTTGGAATATTTTGAAATCATGTTAGATGATGTTCAAATCCCCTCAGTTTTGAACCACATCCCTACCAAAGACTAGGTTTTATGGATGAAAATATCGATTAAAAAAATAAAATATAGGCTTGAATATGAGACAATTATGAAGGAAAATGGGGATGTGATGGTTGATGTCACCAAAGATGTGAATAAAATGGTTGAAACCTCTAGAGTGGCTGTTGGATGAAAATTTGTTGCCTGTGGGTAGTCAATCGAAGGATACGGGAAAATTTATCCATCGTCGTGTTCCTCGGTCGCTCGAGGGCTTCCTCGAGAAATATTTTGAAAGGATCTCCTACTCCCTCGTATTTCTTTTCTTCCACCATGGGAGATCGTCGGGGTTTGAGAGGTTGGTATTGAAAAGGTTCAACTAGTTCGATCCCTAACTCCTTATACCACTGAACTCATTGGGGACATGCAAAGAAAAAATAGAGAAAGAGAAGACCACTACGATACCACTAATCTAGACTTATGTAGGAGCACAAAAAAAATATAGATACAAACATAAACACAAAGATGCAACATAAATAAAACTTCATTTCATTAATATCAAAGAATTTGAAATATGCTTACATACATAATGGAAATAAAATAGTTGAGGCGATGGTAGCTTATATACGAGAAGAGATGTGGTGGCTACATGCCTCCAACCTTTGTGTTACAATGAGGCTTAAGGGCCTTTTTTATTATTGAACAATGAAGGAAAGCCCTAAAAAACCAAAACCCTAACCCCAAGAGATGAAACACCAAGAGTTTGTGGACCTCATAAGTCCTAAAATCCACAATTTCAACACCCCTTCTACAAAATTTCCCACAACACCATTTTGTACCCTAGTGGACTTAGGGCTAAATTTGTCCTTAGGTGGTGGAGTTGATCACGTTGGATTCATGAAGGAATCCTCTATCTAATGGCATATGAGTTTAAAATTTTTTGAGTTCATATGATATTTTTCATCTAATTTATTTTAAACATAATGTTTGAATTTTTTTTTGAATTGTTTTAAATAGGTTGAATAAAAAAATCAATACCATAAAATATACACAACGATTACACTATCTTCGTTTACGAGTCCTCTTCAAAAAGGTACTTTTTGTTTTCAAATTAATTAAACAGATGAAAAATAACTTACATGAACACATGTGTATGCAAAATGAAATTGAAATATTACTTCGCCAACTTTGAAAAAATAATAAAAAATATAATTTTGCATAAAAAAAATATTATTTTAATATGAAAAACTTAGCTCTATCCATGTAGATATCATATATATATATATATATATATATATATATATATATATATATATATATATATATATATATATATATATATATATATATATATATATATATATATATATATATATATATATATATAGCTTTTTAAAGTAACTTATGCTACATGAACACACACATACCTCTTAAAATGTGTAAAAATTTGCAAGGAAAAGCATTTCATTTAATGGAAAATTGACATATTATATGGTCACACTAAATATTTTTTAAAGAATATCATGTGGACAACAACATAATTCTCCACAATTTGTCTTTTTACTCCGAATCAAAATTGACGAGTGCTTATATGAATTTTGAGGGCTTCAATTTGATAAAAGAGGAAAAAACTTGAAATTTCATCACCACAATTAGCTTAAAAGGTGTAACCCATCTTCATGCTTTCACCCAAAGGAAAGCCAAAATTTTCACCTGGTAAGTGCCAACAAAGCCAAGAAATTGTTCGGTTCCAACAAGAAGTATGTTTTGTTATTTTAAAGAGAAAAATCGGTTTGTAGATGAGTCGATAAGAGGTAAGGCATCCCCGGAGGGGTATACTAAGAAATAAAAATAACTACTAGAGGAATTTTTTGTAGGTATACAAGGACATGTTCAAAGATCCTAAAGGGTTACCACCTAAGAAGGAAGTGGAGCATGAGATCCAACTATTTCCGGACTCCCCATTACCAAACATTGGGCTATATAGGTAGGTTGTCATAGAAGCAATTTAGGTGAAGAAAAAACTTGTAGTAGTTGTTGGAACAAGGTGTCATTTGACCGATTACATCACCATGTGGGTCACCCATCATCATTACGCCAAAGATGGACGAGACTTAACATATGTGTATAGATTACGGGTCATTGAAGAAAATCATGCTCAAGAACATATACCCCCTCGCCCAAGATAGATGATATGTTGGATCAATTGTAGCAAACAAAGTACTTCACCAAGTTGGACTTGAACTCTAGATATCACTAGGTTTGAGTCAAGGAAGAAGATACCCGGAAGACTGCCTTCAAAACTAGGAAAGTTTTGTATGAGTGGTTATTTATGCCATTTCGCCTATGTAATGCACCAACTAAATTTATGATATTGATAAATGACATATTGCACCCTTCTATAGATTCATTTTGTTATTGTATTTTTGGATGATATACTGGTATACAATGCTACCTGGGAGGAGCACATATCACATTTGACGTAGGCCCTTGAGACATTAAAGAAGCACCCAGTTGCTAGAAAATCTCAGGAAGTGTGATTTTGCACAACAATATTTGGTGTATCTAGGATATGTGATAGGTGGAAGAGAGCTAAAGATATATCCTACCAAGATGGAGGCCATCATGAAATAGTTGGTGCCTACTAATATTTCTTAGGTTAGGAGTTTAATTTTGGAAACATAGTACTTGAGGAAATTCATAGCCTCATTTTTTAGTGGCATCAATATAGCTCCTCACCATAACAACAAGTGGCAAGAGTTTCCAGTGGGGATAGGGTTATCATAGGGCTTTCAAGGAACTAAAGAAGAAGATTAGTCAAGAACCATTATAACATTTCCAAAATTGTGACAAACCTTTGAAGTGGAAACAAATACCAGTGGGTATGCTATGGGAGTTGTCTTGATGTAGGGAGGAAGGATTGTATGCTGCCATTCTGAAATATTTCATGGGTCGATTTTTAAATACCCTACCTACGACAAGGAGTTCTATGCCCTAGTGCAAGCTATGAAGAAGTGAGAGCACTATCTAATGGGAAAGGAGATAGTAATCCACATATATCAGCAACCATTATAATGTTGAGATTCTACAAGAAGATCATAGTGAAAATTAAGCACCTACACTAGGATGGAGCCTCTGGCTATTTTTAGGTGTACATCTATTTATAGATGTATGTGCAAATTCTATTTATAGAATGCATGTCTATTATTATTATCCCTTAATACTATTTGGACAATAAACTATATTCTATTCTCAATGAACACTTGGAAATAGCTAACTCGAAGTGGAAAATCGGTTAGCTAAAGGAATTTCAAGTTAAGTGGTTGGTTGGTGGGAAATGCATGTTGACTTAGTTGTAACTGTGTGATTCAAAGTTGTAATAGAGTTGGAAGTGTAGTTATGTAAGTTGTAAAGTATTTTAACTCAGTTGTGCTAGTTGTAGCTGAAGATACACTAGTGAGAGATCAATTGAATTAATTATCAATTAATTCACAATCAGTGGTCTCACATGCAATTGAAGATTTACTATTATTAACTCGCATGCATGTCGGATCCATTGGGGACCCAATTGAGTTCTAGGTGAAAGGGAAGTAAAATATTAGTTGTGACATTATCCCGGTTGTACACATGCAACCACACACACATTGGATGTTCCCATGAGGATCACACGATCAAGGCATGCAATATTGCATTCATTCGAGAATTGCTATCGGTAGGGGATTGCACGAGTGTAGGCAGAGCTATGCGGGAGACGGTAAATGGGCTAAGCAACTTGACAAATTTTTGTATGACAATGTGAGACAATTAGATCATGTAATGAGAGCTCTTGGATTGAAGCTTTTGTATGTAATTTTTTTCATGATCCATGATATAATATACAATAGAATATAGTGGGGTTTTTTAGCTATAAGCATTCTCGGGTAAATTATCTATGTTGTGTGTGATTGATCTTTCTTCATGATATTGCAATTGGCGATTGTGTTTTAAATTTCCGTAAAGATTAGTAGAAGAGATTCTTTATTTAGCGATAGCATATTTTTTAGATCAAGAGAATCCGGGACATACATGTATTTTGTATAATTTCTGCATGGTATTAGAGCACAGAAATTGCAATATTGAAGCGAGGATCCGAGTTTGTTGGTGGAAAGAATTCGAATTTGTAGAAAGAATTTCTTGGTTCTACAGTTGATTCAATATTGAAATTGATTTCAATGGCTTGAGGTTAGAGTATGCACTTGAGGGAAGCTCGAACTACATTACTTGGAAGGAAAAGATGGAGTCAGTACTCAAAGACAATGGCTTGAAGTAATTCATTGACAATGATGTTCCTAAGCCTGCTTCGTCAGATGTTACCAATATTGATGCATGGCAAAAGAAAGTGGAAAAGGTGAGGAGAATCTCGTTGGAGGGAGTACGAGACCACATTATCTCAAGCCTCCATTGGAAAGCCACACCATATGATATGTGGAAGGCTTTGACGAATATATTCTAAAGTAGCAACGACCATAGGAAATTGGCACTCAAAGATAAACTCAGGGAAGATCAAGATGGAAAAGGGCGACAACATTCCGAGTATCTCACGAAGTTTTTCCAATGCTAGGATCAACTAGAGAGTGTAGGAATAGCTGTTGTTGATGATGATTTGGTGAGATTGGCTCTTTTTGGATTTCCTAAGTGTTGGCACGGTTATGAAGACTACGTCAACGGACGAGAAAAATTGTTGGATTGGGAACGATCGTGGTCGAATTTGGTGCGAGGAGGAGTTCGGGGAGGAACACCAGATGGTTCTTTCATAAAAGCATGATGATGAAGAGGATTGCGCTTTGGCTACTAAGGCAAAAGAAGGGGAAGGGGAAGAAATTCCATTCTAAATGCGAGGCTAAAGGCAAGAAGGTCGGATATGTCCAAGGTGAAGCGTTTTCATTGTCATGAACATGGGCATCTTGCTACTAACTGTCTACAAAAAGAAGAAGAACAAGAAGGTTGCTTGGAGCTGCAGTGGTGAGGCCCTTGCCTCGAAATTTGAGCTTGAATTCTCCTTGATTGCATGCATGGTGTCGAGTGCATTGGGATTGATGTGGTATTTGGATAGTGGCACTTCCTTTCACATCAAGGGAGATAAGGAACTTTTCGATGACTTGGAGGAGAAATATCTCTAGATGCATATAGAGATGGGCAAAAAAATAGACGGTACGAGTGCTACCAAGATTGGTACCATTACCTTTCAAATGGATTCGGGTAAGCCATTTCAATTGAAATATGTTATGCATGTTCGAGGTCCGAAGAAAAAATTTGGTCTCGATCGCAATGTTGGAGGAAAGAGGCTATGACGTTGTTTTTAGTGATGGAAAAGCTTTCCTGCGACACAAAACAACGAGTCAAGCCAAGAGGATAGGGATTAGAGTTAAGAATCTCTACAACCTGGAGGTAGATGGTTGTGCTACCATGATAGGAAAGGCGGAAAATGTGGTGATCCGGGATGAGGACGAATTATGGCACAGGTGATTGGGTCATCTTCATCATGGAGCCTTGAAAGTCATGCAACAAATATCTATTGTACTTCCAATGGGAATAATTTCTCATTTAGATGAGTGAAAGGGTTGCACCATGGGTAAGTATGTAAAGTCCACCTTTCATGAGAAGGAGAACCATGCTTCGGGGATCCTTGAGAGAGTTCACACAAATGCGTGTGGACCGTTCTCGGTTACTTCAACAACAAAACATAAGTACTATGTAGTATTTGTTGATGATTTTTCTCGTAAATACTCGATCTTCTTCATTCAAAAGAAGGATCCAACATCCTCAAATTTACGTGAAGTTTAAGGCATTGGTGGAGAAAGAGTCGGGGAAGCAAGTGAACGCTCTTAGGTGTGATAATGGTGGAGACTACATCTCTAACGAATTCAATAACATTTGTAGAAAAGAAGGAATTTGAAGAGAACTCCTAGCGCCTCATAACCCACGACAAAATGGCATCGCAGAGAGGAAGAACGAGAATGATCATGGTACGTAGCATGAGTGACGTTTCATGATCAGGGCCTACCAATGCATTTGTGGGAAGAAGCATGCAACATTGTGGTTTATGTGCAAAACCGTTGTCCTCATAGAGTACTTGGCATGAGTACACCTGAAGAGGCTTTCACTGGTAAGAAACCGGATGTTTCACACTTTAAGATTTTTGGCTCATATGTTTATGTGCATGTGACCAAGGACGCCCAGGGAAGAAGCTAGAGATGATCGCTGAAGTTGGGATTTTTGTGGGTTACACGAAACACCCCATAATTATCGTGTGTATTTTCCTAATAGCAGAATGACTATTGTGCGACGGGATATTAAATTCGATGAGGGGAAAGCCATGCCATAGTTGCTTTAGAGGGAGCTGGACTTGCATGCAGAGGAACTGTTGGTTCCTAAAGATGAGTCTTTAGATGTGGATCAACCACAGGAGGAGGTTCATGGAGTGGAGGAGTCCACTCACACAGAGCCATCCATTAGAAATGGAAAAACACGTACCATAGAAGATGATAATATGAGACATCATGCCGCACAAAATGTAAGAGCCCCTACTTCACAAAGTACGGACAAAGATAGTCTCTCGATTGATTTACTAGATACATGGCTCTCATGAGAAAATGTATTGTGACTCGAACCATCTTCCTTTCAAGAAAGCGGTGCAGGGAGCCCACATCGGTAGATGCAATGGTGGAGGAGTATGACTCCATTGTCAAAAACAGTTCTTGGGAAATTATTCCAAGGTCGGTTGATAAATCAATGGTAGGTTCAAGATGGATCTACAATGTAAATCAAGTTGTTGATGGGAGTGTGGAGAAATATAAGGCCAAATTTGTGGCCGGGGAGCTTCTCACGGATCGAGGGGATAGATTATGAAGAAAACTTTGCACTTGTTGCAAGGTATTCTTCCATAAGGACCATCTTTTCTCTCTCGGCGTAGATGGGATGACGCATTCACCGGATGGATGTGAAGACTGTGTTTCAAAATGGGATCGTTGAGGAAGAGGTGTACATAGAGAAACACGAAGGTTTTGAGATCTTCAACAACGAGTCACATGTGTGCTAGCTCAAAAAGAGCATTGTATGGGCTGAAGCAAGCACCCTATGCTTGGTACACTCGGATGAGACGACTATTTCACGAGGCCGGGCTTCATCAAAAGTGAAAGCGAGATGAAAACCTATACCAAATTGTGGTGGAGGGTAAGCTTTTAGTCATTTTTCTTTATGTTGATGATTTAATATTGACTGGTAATGAGCAGCTGATACACTCATGTAAGGAGGATCCTGCAAGAGAATTTTAAATGAAGGATATGGGCCTCCTTCATCATTTCCTTGGATTGGGAATATGGCAGCGAGATGGTGAAAATTTTGTGTCTCAAGGCAAGTATGCAAGGGAGATATTGGGTAAGTTTCACATGGAGGGCTACAAACCCATGGATACTTCTCTTCCAGGAAACTAGAGGAAAGAGGATGCTACTTCTGGAGAGGTCGTGGATGCTACTATCTATCGACAGTTAGTGGGTTCGCTAATGTATCTAGTGAACATGAGACCAGACATTTTCTATGCGGTTAACTCGGCTAAGTCAAGCTATGGTTAAGCCTTTGCCAAGCTATTTTGGAAGGCCGAGAAGCATGTCATGAGATACCTAAGGGGCACATTAGAGTATGGTTTATGGTACGGACGGACGGATGGAGTGAAGTTGCATGACTTCATGGATGCGGATTGGGCGGGAAGTCCATTAGATAGAAAGAGCGCATCGGGGGGTATATTTAGTATCGGGTATACAACTGTTTCTTAGTACAACGAGGAAGCATAGATCCATGGTACTTAGTTCAACAGAAGTAGAATAAATGGCAGCGAGTCAAGCTACATGTGAGGCTATTAGGATGAGAAATAGCTTGGTTGGTTTGTTTGGTTCTCATATGGACCCGACAATGATTCATTGTGATAATCGAGTTGCATTAAAATCTCGATTAATCTCATGATTCATGATAGATCTAAGCATATAGATATCCGTTACCATCATCTCGGGAGATTTTGTTAGAGGAGAATCATGTTGCTTCGATACATTCCCACGGAAGATTGGGATGCGGATATTACGACGAAGGCACTCACCGGTAGAAAATTTGAATACCATAGAGACATGATTGGGGTGAAGGATAATCCCTTTCTTGTTGAGAGGGAGTGTTGAGATTCAACAAGAATATCCTAGTGAAAATGAAGCACTTACACTAGGATGGAGCCTCAGGCTATTTTTAGGTGTATGTCTATTTACAGATGTATGTGAAAATTATATTTATAGAATGCATGTATATTTATAGATGCATGTCTACTATTATTATCCCTTAATATTAGTTGGACAAGAAACTATATTCTATTCCCAATGAGCACTTGGAAATAGTTAACTGAAGTGGAAAATCAGTTAGCTAAAGGAATTTCGAGTTAAGTGGTTGGTTGTGTTGAAAAGTGTAACTAGGTCGGTCTTCATGTCGACTATGTAATTATGTATTTATTCAAAGAAGATGGGAGACAAGCTCTAAAAGGCATTGATATTTAAGCTCCTAGCCACATAGACAACCATCCAACATGCTGGAATAAACACCTCATGAAGTTGGCATATAAACGCATGAAAAAGTCAACCTAAATTCAACTTGGTGAGTCGGCTTGAAGACCAGGGAAACATACACACATATATAACTACTCTACGGTTCATTTGAAGTATAAAGAATTCATAAAAGTGAGTTTACAAAAAGTGCGGGTTTAAGGGAAAATGCTAAGATAAAAAAGTCTGAATTTGATACGAGAAGGTTTGTAAGAAAAATATGAAGATACATTAACGAAGAATTGAGAACAACACTCGATCTAACATGCATCAATATAAGTGCGGATATACATTAAATCTTTACTTGAAAGCGGTGCGGACATACTCCGGATTATAGAACGGATATATAACGGGATTACATTACAAATATAACAAATAAGTAAGTGCAGATAAGGAGCGAGAAGAAGAGTGTTCATCCCGAGATAGATTGTGGACAAGAACAAGCTAAGTGTGTGGATACAAAGGAAGAATTCGGTGCGAAAAGACTGCAGGGTTTATTAGTCAATGAATGCGGCTACATACATTGTAGATACATTGTTGGATATAAGTGTGGATAGCTTCTAGCAAGTAATGCGAGATAGTAAAGAATAAATAATGAATAGTCAATCACGAGTTGCGAGACGAGTTAACTACGGGGATTGCAGATAGTTTGAAGGAGTAGACTTAAGAAGTGTTGATACATAACTAATTTTTTTTGTTGTTCGTTGTTGTTGTGTCTTGTGCATGTTGATAATTGAATTGATGAAAGATTAACTAACTCTGAAAAAAGAAGAAGACATAAATATCACAAGTAATTATCAAGAAGAGATTTTGTATTAACTTACAACCCTTAAATTTATCGAACATGGTATCGAGCTTTTTTTTACAAGAAAGTGCCATCGGTGATACAAATCCACTTCGAGTTTCGAGGTAACAATATCATCTTGGTCACATTGCAGCACTTATATCACGGATATTATACGAGTTATCCTAAACACGAGTCTCGGCATACATACATCCCCACGGTTCATACTCAATGCGAGATTCTCGATGGTATATAAGTTTGAAAAAAGGAAGCGTAACTTGGATAGCATAGTTTCGGGTATATAAAGATATCGATAAGCAAAATTACAAGTGAAATTATCAAAAAATAGTTTGTTTAGGGTCAACTATATATTCCCCATATCTTTGCGTAGAAAAAGGTGGATATAACCTCAACCTTCTCTGAGTTTTTTCGATGAGGTTTATGTGATAAAAGATGATGGATTGTAGAACAAGGAACATGGTAATAAAACTAAGAAGAGAATAGGAACAATTCCGAGATAAACTCGATGATATACACCTACAATAAAAGCGAGATCAAGTCTATTATTTGATGCGTAGAAGGGACATAGACATATCACCTGATGGAATGCATTGAAATATGAAGTTTCATAGTGCGGATGACATAGTGTGAATTACACAGTGTGTAATATAGATGGGAAGGAATAAAGACTTTGGTTATTAGTGCTACCATAGTAATAAAGCTATGAAAGTATCATAATTCTCCTTGGAAGAATACAGTCTAAAAGATCAGCTACACAAATGGATGACATGTGATCTCAAGTCTGGAATAGCCTAAGAAGAAGATCATTCCAAGAAGAGCAAGGTGTAGATCTCCTCTTCACTTTCCAAGTAATTATCTTTCATTTTCATTTTAATTTTGGTTAAATGACTTTGATTTGCAAGCAGATATATGAGGTGATTGTATTACCGAAGATCCTTGCATAAAACAAGGAGGATAGTCATGGTCCTCATAGATAATCGAAGTCATAAGATAAGGGTCTCCTTTGAAATCATGGAAAGGAACTCTTAAGTTTTATCTCATGTGAACAATATTGGAGACACAAAAAGTAAAAGCTGAAAGAAGAATTATGAATAGTACAAGAAAGTTCATGTCACCGGAAAGGATGGAAGGAGTGGATGGAAAGAGGGAGTAAGAGGAGTGGATGGAAAGAGGGAGTAAGAGGTCATTAAGACTAGTCTCCCTCATAGTAAGTCTATTTCTGGCTCCTAGATCCTACTTAAGTTTTGATGCAAAGTAACATCATGGAAGTATAAGAAACAAGAACACATATGATCATGAGGGTAACAAAATCATGGGATAAGTAAGTTACCTCACTCATCAATCTAGGGTTTCTATGGAAGAAGACTAGTTGAAGGCAATAGTGTTGTAGAATTCAATCATTTGAAGAAAAAGGAAGAACCGGATTCAAAGAAAATATAAAGAAAGAAGAAGCAGTGGATCTACGATTGAGATCATCTTCTTTAAGTTATTTTTATTGGTTATATGGTTGGAAGTAGTGTAGCACCACTGATGAAAGCATGGAAGGAGATTTGGGTGAATCAGCTCTAGGAAAACCACTCTGATAAAATCACCGATGGAAATTAGTCATCAAGAGCAAGGGTCATCATGGAAGCAGATTTTTGGGATATTGATGGAGCATGCCAAGAGAATGAAGCTCTTCATTCTTGCGAAATTGCTACAGGATGAATCAAGGGGAAAATGGTATGAGGTATGTATATATTTATTGGATGTTGTGAAGTCATGTCATATGGTTGTAGGTAATGAACTTCTTTACTTAGAAGTATGATCTATGGAGAAGTATCTCTCAATGCACGGACATATGAAATCAACATAATATGTCGTCATGGAATATGAAGTGGTTGTATATGAACGTGAAATTGGAAAAAATTGTAAGTTCCTGGGAATGAAGAATTTCCAGAGAGGAAGAGATCATGAAATGAAACCATTTCAAGAGGTGGTTAGCGTCCAGAAGCCAAGAAGATGTGACTAGGAGATATCCTGGGAGGATATGTAGACTTTGACACAAGTTTGGTAAATAAGAAAACCATTTTCAAAACATATCATCAGGAGATGTGTCAATCTGAATAGAGGATTTCGATGCTTACGGGAAGATGTCATTGTGAAATATCATCACTAAGGTAACTTTTTTTTTAAAAAGGTTCATATGTATATGTTTATCCGGATGAATTTGTGTAGGGGTCGCTAATCATGAGAAATGATGTATGATCCTTGGAGATGATTTGAAAGATAGCGACATGGCATAATATTGGACCGGATAAGGAAGTCTAATGAATCACTTTCCGATAGTTGACATGACTTAGGATGAAAGTGATGGATGATATGTGCCCTATGAAGTTAAAAGTTGGAGATTCCTCAATATCGAAATCCATGACATCGAGAATAGGAATTCTTCATGAGCAATCAGGGTGTCTCACAATTGCTTGTTGGAGGTCCCCTGGTTAAGATGGAGCCCGATGACAAGTTTCTTACTTGGAAGAAACTTCGTAATTACTAAGAATGAGCTTAGGTACATTCCTTATATAGGAATTAATACATTCCCTTGTGGAATACGTCCTCCCTGGTTGAGAGGGAGAGATAGACACATCATTCTAGTCTTGGGAAGACATAATGGATGATTGGGTAATCATCTGGCATTTGATACTCTTTGAGAATGTGTTATGGAATTTAAGATAAGAGTAGTCAGGGAATGATATTCTTTGAGGGCTAGCTACCCAAGAGAAGAATAGTCCAAGAAGTTCATACTTTGGGAACACTTGGGTGGAGTATGTACCTTGGAGAGACAATGACGAAGGTGTCTATAAGTCATGTGTCTCACCGACATTGTAGCCCATTGTCTCATTGAGAGATGGGGGCTGTTAGTCAAGGCCTTGCACTAGGACAATGTCTGGTTGATATGATGTTATATAGATGCAATTACCAATCTGATTCCTCTTATGAGATTCTTCGAGTTTGAAAGTAACCATCTACCTATATGAATACCTCCCTAGTTAAGAGGGAATGTTGAAAAGTGTAACTAGGTCGGTCTTCATGTCGACTATGTAATTATGTATTTATTCAAAGAAGATGGGAGAAAAGCTCTAAAAGGCATTGATAGTTAAGCTCCTATATGCATAAACAACAATCCAACATGCTGGAATAAACACCTCATGAAGTCGGCATACAAAGCTGTGAACAATTCAGCCTAAAGTCAACTTGGTAAGTCGACTTGAAGACTAGGAAACATACACACATATATAAATACTCTACGAGTTCATTTGAAGTATAAAGAATTAAGAAAAGTGAGTTTATAAAAGTGTAGGTCTAAAGGAAAATGCGAAGATAAAAATTATGAATTTGATACAGGGAAGGTTTGCGAGAAAAAATGCGAAGATACATTAACGAAGAATTGAGAACAACACTCGATCTAACATGCATCAATCTAAGTGCGGATATACGAGTAAACCTTTACGTGAAACCGATGCGGACATACTCCAGATTATAGAATGGATATATAACAAGATTAAATTACGAGATATAACAAAGAAGTAAGTGTGGATAAGGAGCAAAAGAAGAGCATTCATCTCTTGGATATATTGCGAAAAAGAACAAGCTAAGTGTGTAGATACAAAGGAAGAATTCGGTGCGAAAAGATTGCGGGGTTTATCAAACGAGTGAATGCGGCTACATACATTGCGGATACAATGCTTTGGATATAAGTGTGGATAGCTTCTAGAAAACAATGTGGCTAGTAAAGAATAAATAATGAATAGTCAATCACATATTGTAGATAGTCAACTACAAGATTGTGGATAGTTTGAAGGAGCGAGACTTAAGAAGTGTTGATACATAACTAAGTTTTTTTTTGTGTCTTGTGCATGTCGATAATTGACTTGATGAAAGATTAACTAAACTGAAAAAAGAAGAAGACATAAGTATCACAAGTAATTATCAAGAAGTGATTTTGTATTAACCTACAACCCTCAAAATTCTCAACGAGTTGGTGGGACATCCACTTGACTTAATTGTAACTAAGTGATTCGAAGTTGTAACAAAGTTGGAAGTGCGGTTATGCAAGTTGTAAAGTAGTTTAACTCAGTTAAGTGACTTAAACTCGGTTGTGATAGTTGTAACTGAAGATACACTAGTGAGAGATAAAGTGAATTAATTATTAATTAAATCACAATTAGTGGTCTCACATGCAACTGAAGATTTACTATTATTAAATACACACATGTTAGATCTAGTGGAGACCCAGTTGAGTTCTAGGTGAAAGGGAAGTAAGCTATCAGTTGTGACATTATCCAGTTGCACAAATGCAACCAAACACACATTGAATGTGCCCATGAGGACTGTGCAATAAAGGCAGGTAATATTGCATTCATTCAAGGATTTCTATTAGTAGGGATTTCGCAGTGGAGACAGAGTTGTGCTGGAGACGATAAATTGGCTAAGGAAACTTGCCATTTTTTGTATGATAGTGTGAGACAATTAGCTCATAAAGTCGAGAGCTCTTAGATTGGAGCTTTGTATGTAATTGTTTCATGATCCATGATATAATATTCAATACAAGATAGTGGGGTTTTTAGCTATAAGCTTTCCCCGGTAAATTATCTGTGTTGTGTGTGATTGATCTTTCTTCATGGTATTTTAATTAGCGATTGTGTTCTAAATTTTCGTAAAGATTAGTAGAAGCGATTATGTATTTAACAGTAGCATATTGTTAGATACGGAGAATCCAGGACATACATGTATTTTGTATAATTTCTACATATAGTACTCACATGCCCATAGTAATCTACAACAAACCCGACAGAGTACAAGTGTATGGGGTTTCCATAGCGATTCATTTAGTGATCAAGTACAAGAAGGTAAACACAAGAAAATTTGGATGATATGCTCTCAAGGCCACCCACATTAAATATCATAGATTTGAGGACTCTTATGCACATGGAGCCATTCACCCATGATGCATACATATAGGCCTATTTAGAGGATGAGAACTTCAAGGAGGCATTTTTAGTAGTCGCGAGTCGGAGTTAAGTGCATGATGGAAACAACATCGTCGACTACCATCTCTAGGATGGGTTACTCTATAGTGTAAATAAGCTATACTTTCCTAAATGTGAGTGATTATAGTTGATTAGAGATGCTCACTCGTCCCAAGGTTGCGGGAGGGTACTTTGGTGCGGGGGAAGACCATGGGCAACTTCTAGAAGTATGTGTATTGGCCCAAGATGCAAGAGCGAGGGTAGCTAGGTTCATAATATGATGCATGATTTGTTGTATTAGCAAGCCTAGAAATATGAAACAAGGCCTATATTGTTACACCATTTTTTGGTCATCTAACCTATTATCATTAGATGGACCCAAGTACACCATGTAAGACCAATTTTACCCTAAGTAAAATTTCTTTCACTATGTAAAATAACTTAATAAACCACATTTATTAGGTTGTTTATGGTCTACACAGGAAACCCCAAAAGGAAATATTAAACAAACCTATTTTGTTTAATTTTCCTCATGGAATAATTAATTAAACCATAAATTTAATTATTATTCCTAGTCATGTTTAACCCAAAAATAAAGAAATTAATTACATAAACCTCTATTTATCTTATTATTTTCTAGGAATAATTATTTAAATCTTATTTAGATAATATTCCTTGTTAAATATGACCAAATCACCCACAAATAATTAAATAAATCATTATTTATTTAATTATCCTTCAACCACTTCCTTAAAAAGATAAATAAATCATTTATTTATTTATTATTAACAAATAAAGGGATTTGACCCAAGTCAAATACTTTTTCCCTCCAACAAATATAATAAAATATTCCGTAAAAGGTGGATCTAGATTTGGTTAACATTATTTTAATCATGCACCAAGATCTAGAATGACCCAATATTTTGTTATAAATAGGAGTGTTTTTTCCTACCATTCTTCACCTTTTGTTGCCTATTAGATCACTCTGGATCTATACACTTGGTCACATTTTTCCACTATTTGCTGCATGAGCTCCCTTTGAGTTCCATTCTTTGTCTGGGTTTTCTACACCAACAAGAGAGAGAGATTCTAGATCTAAAGTGCTGAGGACTTCCAAGAACCCATCCCACTGAGGAGAATTGGATACACCTTCTTGTTTTCCTCCCGAGTGCCCTTAATACAAAAAATTCTTTCAAAAATTGTTCTTGTCTTGTCTATTGGTATATGGAGCAAACCCTTCTTTTTTCTTGCTTAATGTCTTTCTATGCATAGATCCGGTTTTTTTGCAGCTCTTTTCTTGATCAACTAACTGCAGATCTGAAGATATTGGCAGACCACTTTTTTTGTTAGGGCTATTAGTTATGCGTAGCTAAAGTGGTCCTTTTTTCGTACATGCTGCGACAAAGGATTCATACTAACATATATCATCCCTTACCTATACCCACTCATCCTTGGGAAAATATTTCCATGAACTTTGTGGGAGGTATTATAACAACCAAGAAGGGACATGACTAATTTTTCATTGTAGTTGAAAATTTCAAGAAGATGTGTGTTATGATGCCCCAGTAAAAAAGACAATTAGTGGGAAAGAAGCAACAAAAGTGTTCTTTGAATAGGTTGGGTGCACTTTGGGATACCAAAGAACATCATTTCGGACATGGATACAATATTTCTCAAGTGCATTCTAAATTACATTGTGGGAGAATATGGATACAAAGTTCAAGAGATATACAACATTCCATCCATACATAAATGAACAAACAAAAAGTAGTCAACAAGACCTTGGTGCAACTTTCTGAGGGGATAAAAATAGAAGCATATGAAGACTTGAGATGAAAATATGGAATATATACAACATTCTTACAATAGAGTAGACTTACACACTTTTATAAGAAAGTCCCCATTTAAAACTTGTTTTGGATATTTTCCACCTTCACCTTTAGAAATTGCATATGGGAAGGAAGGAGGAGTTGGGTAAGATCTTACGAGAAGACGCTTTGAGAGCTGATTTTTATAGAGAAGATCAAGTAGATACATTTATTGGTACAAGATGCATTGCATAAGTCATAGGATAAGTTTATTGTGATGCATGATCAACATAGAACAAATAAATTGTTTAAGGTGGGAGACAAAGTATGGCTATAGTTGAAGAAGAGAGGCTATAGGGGGCACGATAATAAAATCAAGGCTTTGAGGTATGATACCTTTGAGATACTAGAAAAGGTGGGCGATAATGCCTATCAACTCGGGTTTACTACCATATCTCGTACATTTAAATTTTGTGGAGGATTCGAC
Source organism: Pinus albicaulis (assembly GCA_034641835.2). Lineage (NCBI taxonomy): Eukaryota > Viridiplantae > Streptophyta > Pinopsida > Pinales > Pinaceae > Pinus > Pinus albicaulis. Next base: position 570,311,058 of record CM076569.1, on the reverse strand, counting down.
ACCGAAATGCTTAGGAAAAGTTGACAGAAGATACAATTTTTGAAAAAGAGGTCAAAAAACTACAAGACGGGAAACATGGCCTTTGGAAGTTTGGGTTGAAAGGACAACTTCCGAGCAAAGCTAAATGGTACAACAAAGAGAATGTCGAGGAAAATTTTCCTCATTTAATTTAGTAGAATATTTTGGGGACTAAAAGCCTCCCCAAAATGGGGATATGTGATCCAAATTAGATCATTATAATTTTTTCATCCATATGGATGCTTTGAGAGTGGAAAATGTGGAGGAATCACTCACGAGACCATTTTTACCAACGAGACCCACTTCGGAAAAATAGGGTTTGACACCTTTCAAGAGCATTTGGAGGCATCACATGTTGTTTTTTGGGGGTACAAATTTTCCTCTTCAGTGAAACATATTTACATGTTATTATACACATAGAGACATTTTCAACGACATAAGAGGCATGTTAATCAGAGTACAGTATGTGAAAGTTAAGCCACTCAGAATTTGACCTTCTTGTTTTCATGACCATGGTTCGAGAGGATGCCACATCAACCTCCATTATTCATGGAAAAGGGGCTAGCCATGTGATTATGATGTAAAATGTTTTAGAAGAGTCTATATTGTAACTTTGGTTAAGTGTTGAGGTAGTCAAACTTAACCACTAGTAGCCTATAGGTTGTGTTATAAGCAGGAGCCACTAGGAGGAAAAGGGGTTCCATTCTTTCGAGTGCTATTTTTTCTATAGCGAGAAAGGAGAAACCAAGAGGGATAGGAGGTAGAGCACACAAAGAGGATTTGTGCACTATAGTAGTGGGCCACGAAGCCATACTTCTTTGTACTTGCGAGTTATAATTCTACTCTAAAAAAGAGTAGAGTAACCCCATCTTCTAGATGGGTTTCTCTCCGAAAAATTTTTTCCTAGAGCATATCTTGTGTTATACGTGTGTGTGTGAGTTTTGACTCTGTTGTTCTCTATTTTTTTGCATAATATTCATTCACATGCATGCACTCTTAATAGTAAAATCTAGGGATCTGCATTGTGACAACCTTTCTAGTGCAATATCCACGACAGGTTTACGGACTATAATTTGTCACAAACTGTCTAGTGGAATATCCACGATAGTTTACAGACCACAATTTGTCAAAATGAACCAACAAAATGTAGAAACAAAGCCCATAGTAAACACGAACCTTTCCACATAGTCCAAGATTTATTATGTTTTGTTTATTTATAATTTTGTGTGAAGAGTTCATGAGAATTTATCATTGTATACATCATAGAAAATTCATAGAATTTAGGAGTAGATTTCATTTTGTAATCTTCTTTTTATAGGATTGAAGGGTACCTTTATGAGATAAAATGCTCAAATATTTTGTGACTTTCTGTCAAATGATTTAATTGCAACTTTTATATATCAATATAATGCTCTCTATTTTTGTTAAAAGGAAATGAATACAAACCTAATCTTTGATGTTTCTATTTCCATTTTTTTCAATCTCTTTTTGTACTACTCGTTATTATTATTTTGTTTAATAATTTTTAATTCTTTTGTAAGTTCTAATATATTTAATAAAAAATAAATAAAAAATCCATAAGTCTTTTGTAAGTTCTAATATATTTAACAAAAAAATTAAAAATCCATAATTGATATATTAAAGATAGAAATATGGAAAAGAAAAAAATGTAACACATGAAAATTTATTAGCTTTATAAAAATTATAAATTTTATCATAAATATTTAATAATTTTTATATTGATAGAGGAAGGAACACTATGTTGACTAATCAAATCATAAAGAATAGAATCTTAAAATATATAAGTAAGTGCACTCTATATATGGTACACATCAACCCACACAAACTGGGTTATTAAAAGTATTTTCTTCTCTTCCAATATATGATTTAGGAATTGATTTTATTCTCATAAATAAATAAATTATTTTAAATCATATCTCCTCACACCAACTATGCACAAGAGTCATAAATTATAATCTTTATATATCTATTTAAACTAATTAAAATAATTTCATTAAAAAAAACGACACTTACACAATTAAAACTTATTGCATCACATTATGAAATACAACCAGGTAACTAAAAAAATCTAATATTCAATGATGAAATAAATAACACTATATTATTGATAAAAAAAAATTAAGAAAAAATAATATAATATCTAAAATATGCACAAAAAAGCTTAAAAACATTCATGAAAAACAACTATAAGAAAAAATCCAATAATAATATGAAAACCTTGATAATTAATAATTATAATTTTATAATTTAATATATTTCTAGAAAATGAATTGAAATACTTTAATTATAAAAAATTGAAATATCACTCTCACAACAATTTGAATTATATATGACATTTAAGGATTGGATATGAAAAAGCATCGTTTAATAGTATAAGTCCTAGAGTTCAGTGCAGTGCTTTTTTTCCAAATTCATTTAAAAATTTATATCATCATACTTGTCCATTTTCTATCATCCTAATACATTTAGATTTAATAAGCGGTTTTCACAATTTGTTTAATGTAAAACTTTAAAACATAATTAAATATAGGTTAATTATATGGATATTTCTAATTTTATCATTTAATTGAGAATGAAATTATTTAATTTTAATTATTAAGTTACAATATACTATATATATATATATTAATAATTTGTAATAAATTCAAGTTTTAATTTCTTTAAGATATTTTTAACTTTATAAATTTGATATTTATAATGTTTTTAAAAAATATAATCTTCACATTTTACAAAATTTTGTTAAGATTAATGAGATCATATAAATGAAATTATCATAAAATTATTATTTTTTTAAAACTTTTATTAAATATCAAATATCGATAATATTTAATTTTTTTATATTTATCTTTCATAATATACAATGTTAATCATCAAAACATTAAATTATATGTAAACTTATTAGATTTCTTAAAAGGAAATTTTTTTCTACCAAAATTTATGGTAATATCATTACTTAATCCAAACATAATAAAAATTTATTTATCTACTTTAGAGCACTTAATATATTTCATGGGAAGTTAATTTACAATCAACATAATTATAACAATTAATTATTCACATAATTTATAAAAGTGAAAATATACAAGTGAATTTCTTTCTTCAATTAATTATTCACATATTTTATGAAAGTGAAAATATACAAGTGAATTTCTTTCTTCTTGTTCTCTTTTTAAAGTTAGAGACCAAAAGAATCGAAATCGTCATAAAAAAATAAAGAATTATGAACTATTTATTAAGCTCATTTCTATAATGTCACCATACAACCAACTTTCCCTTTTATCCCACAATTGGGAATATCTCGTTGTTTTTTGGGGGTAAAAATTTTCCTCTTCAGTGAAACATATTTACATGTTATTCTACACATAGATACATTTTCAATGACATAAGAGGTGTGTTAATCAGAGTCTATATGTGAAAGTTAAGCCACTCATAATTTGACCTTCTTGTTTTCATGACCATGGTTCGAAAGGATGGCACATCAACCTCCATTATTCATGGAAAAGGGGCTAGCCACGTGATTGTGATGTAAAATATTTTAGAAGAGTCTGTGTTGTAACTCTGGTTAAGCATTGAGGTAGTAAAACTTAACCACTAGTAGGCTATCAGGTTGTGTTATAACCGAGCCACTAGGAGGACAAGGGGTTCCATTCTTTCGAGTGCATTTGTTCTATAGCTGAGAAAGAAAAAACCAAGAGGGATAGGAGGTAGAGCACACAAAGAGGATTTCTACACAGTAGTAGTGGGCCACAAGCCATACTTCTTTGTACTTGCAGTTATAATTCCACTCTAAAAAGGAGATTAGAGCAACCCCATCTTCTAGATGGGTTTCTCTACATAAAAGTTTTCCTAGAGCATATCTTGTGTTATACGTGTGTGTGTGAATTTTTACTTTGTTGTTCTCTATTTTCTACATAATATTCATTCAAATGCATGCACTATTAATAGTTAAATCTAGGGATCTGTTGTGACAAACTGCTAGTGGAATATCCACGACATTTTACAGACCACAATTTGTCACAAACTGTCTAGTGGAATATCCATGATAGTTTACAGGCCGCAATTTGTCAAAATGAACCAACAAAATGTAGAAACAAAGCCCATAGTAAACACGAACCTTTCCACATAATCCAAGATTTATTATGTTTTGTTTATTTATAATTTTGTGTGAAAAGTTCATGAGAATTTATCATTGTATGCATCATAGAAAATTCATAGAATTTAGGAGTAGATTTCATTTTGTAATCTTCTTTTTATAGGATTGAAGAGTATCTTTATGAGATAAAATGCTCAAATCTTTTGTGACTTTCTGTGAAATGATTTAATTGCAACTTTTATATATCAATATAATGCTCTCTGTTTTTGTTAAAAGGAAATGAATACAAACCTAATCTTTGATGTTTCTATTTCCATTTTTTCAATCTCTTTTTGTACACTGTTATTATTATTTTTTTAAATAATTTTTAATTTTTTTATAAGTCTAATATATTTAATAAAAAAACTAAAAATCCATAAGTCTTTTGTAAGTTCTAATATATTTAAAAATAAATAAATAAATCCATAATTGATATATTAAAAATAGAAATATGGAAAAGAAAAAATGAAACACATGAAAATTTATTAACTTTATAAAAATTATAAATTTTACCATAAATCTTTTAATAATTTTTATATTGATAGAGTAATGAACACTATGTTGACTAATCAAATCATAGAGAATAGAATCTTAAAAGATATAGGTAAGTGCACTCTATATATGGTACACATCAACCAACACAAACTGGGTTATTAAAAGTATTTTCTTTTGCTCTTCCAATTTATGATTTAGGAATTGATTTTATTCTCATAAATAAATAAGTTAAAAAAAACGACACTTACACAATTAAAACTTATTACATCACATTACGAAATACAACGAGTAATTATAAAATCTAACATTCAAATGATGAAATAAATAACACTATATTATTGATAAAAAAACAAAAATTTAAGAAAAATAATATAATATCTAAAATATGCACAAAAGAGCTTAAAAACATTCATGAGAAATTAGTATAAGCAAAATTCCAATAATGATATGAAAACCTTGATAATTAATGATTATAATCTTGGATTATAATTTTGTAATTTAATGTATTCCTAGAGAATGAATTGAAATACTTTAATTATAAAAATTGAAATATCACTTTCACAACAATTACATATGATATTTAAGGATTAGGTATGAAAAAGCATTATGTAATAGGATAAGTCCTAGAGTTTCAAATATAGTGCTTTTTCCAAATTCATTTGAAAATTTATATCATCATACTTCTCCATTTTCTATTATCCTAATACATTTAGATTTAATAACCAATTTTCACAATTTTGTATTAAATATATTTTATTTTTAATGTAAAATTTAAAAACCAAATTAAACATAGGTTAATTATATGAATAATTTTAATTTTCTCATTTAATTGAGAATGAAATTATTATTTTTTAATTATTAAGTTACAATAATACTTTTTAAATATATATATATTTTTAATAATTTGTAATAAATTCAAGTTTTAATTTCTTTAAGATAACTTTAACTTTATCAATTTGATATTTATAATGATTTAAAAAATATAATCTTCACATTTTACAAAATTTTGTTAAGATTAATGATATCATATAAATGAAATTATCATAAAATTATTATTTTTTAACTTTTATTAAATATCAAATATCGATAATATTTAATTTTTTTAAACCTATCTTTCATAATATACAATGTTAATCATCAAAATATTAAATTATATCAAAACTTATTAGATTTCTTAAAAGGAAAATTTTTTCTACCAAAATTTATGGTAATATCATTACTTAATCCAAACGTACTAAAATTTATTTATTTACTTTAGAGCACTTAATATATTTCATGGGAAGTTAATCTACAATCAACATAATTATAACAATCAATTATTCACATAATTTATAAAAGTGAAAATATACAAGTGAATTTCTTTCTTCAATTAATTATTCACATATTTTATGAAAGTGAAAATATACAAGTGAATTTCTTTCTTCTTGTTCTCTTTTTAAAGTTAGAGACCAAAAGAATCGAAATCGTCATAAAAAAACTAAAGAATTATGAACTATTTATTAAGCTCATTTCTATAATGTCAAACATTTTTGTCTAAAATTTGATAATAAATAAAGATAATAGCCAAAAACATAAATCATATAATGGTATTAAGTTTTCTCAAGAATAGAAAGAGCTCATTGCCCCAAAATTCACCATACAACCAACTTTCCCTTTTATCCCACAATTGGGAATATCTCTCTGTAATTTTTTCCATGTCTACAAAGGCATTGTCACCACTTCTACATTAGTATTCTTTCTAGTTCCTATATTTGTTATTGGACAACCAAAAACTCTTACTTTTTGAAGTGTCTTCAGATACATATAACTCTGTGGTAATATGTTTAATGTTGTACATGCCATTATAGTAAATATTTTAAGTGAAGCCATTGCACCTTCTTCTATTACAGGCAACTCCTTTAATGTAGGTAGCCAAGCAAGAGAAAATGTTTCCAGTATAGGAAATGCTCCATTGTGACCAAATTCTGTTGGAAACTTACTTAGTCTAGGGCAGTCAATGATCTCTAATTGCCTCAAACCCTTGAGTTTATGTAGATGTGGAAGTTCTTCCAAAAAATGGCAACCAGCAAATTTAAGATAACCCAAATATTGAAAGTCATAAAAGTTATAATCCATTTTAACCAAGTGAAAGCACTCTAATAATACTAATCTTCTCAACTTTGACATGTTACTTATGTCATGGGGTAAATTTTGCATCTTTGTTAATGACAATGTGAGAGAGTTCATTTGAGCCATCTTTCCCAATGTCCCATCACTAATAATTTCCCCATTATTTTGCAGTTGCAATCTTTTAAGTTGTGTTAAACTTACCAAATTGTTGATAGAAGCTGTTTTCTTCCATCTTGTATCCTTGTTCCAAAGAGCCTTGCAACGATAAGTTTCCAAATGCTCCAAAGTTGTAAGCCCTGAAACACTGGGAGGTAGATATTCCAGATCTTTACATCCCTCCAAGCTTAGTTTTCTTAAAGATCTCAACATATGGATAGTGGACGGTAATTCTTGGATGGCAGAGTAGGAAAGATCAAGGATTTCCAGATTTACAAGACTGGTAAAAGAAGCAGGCAATCTATTGATGGGCATGTGTCTTAAACCCAAATATATTAGCTGCTCCAAACGCCCCATATTCTTTGGCAACGATTTCAGTGACGTCCCACTTAGAGAGAGCGCCTTAAGGGAGATCATACTCCTGATCACCCTTGTTGGAATCTTTGTTAAATATGGATTTCCACTGAGAAACAATGTGCATATTTGTGTGGACGATGTGAACAATGGAAAAGAAGTCAATCTGTTCTCGCTCAACAAAAGCCGAGTGCGGCCCAAACACTCTTTTTCATTCAGAGCTGTCAAACCCTTACCCACACGGCAGTAGAAATTTTCTTCCTTCTCTGCGATTCGGATTGCCATATCACGCAGGGAGTCATGGACCCTGAAGCAGACTACTTGCCCGTCAAAGTCTCTCATCATTGGCTCGATCAAACCACGATCTGCTAAAATGTTGAGATAATATCTTCCCAACTCGAATCACCAATTGGACATGAACGACTCCGTCTTCCACGATGTTTGCAGCAACACATAAAAAGCACAATTGCAGGTTAGCATCCTCATAGCCGCCGAGGGCATCATAACTCAACCTAAGACAATTGTACACACTGTCCACGTTTGGCAGCCTTTGGAAAGCCCATTCCCACTGTTGTGGATGAGTACTCCCGGCCATTGCCCTGCCAACCACTTTGATAGCAAGGGGAAGCCCTCCGCACCTTTTACACACAACCTTGGCTTTTCCCTCTTCTATGTTTGCTGGCAGATTTCCATTATTATATGCAAAAGTGTGATAAACAAACAACTTCCAACTCTCATGTTCCAACAAGTCCTCCATTGTTATTGTGTATTTATCTGCGAATCCTGTTTTTAAGAGTGCACTGCGATCCCTTGAACTGACAACGACTTTGGAGGTGGAGTGGTTCCTTACAGGGCACAGTACACCTAATTCCTCTAACAATTCTGCAGCATTCCATCCCCATACATCATCTAAGAACAGAATAAACCCGGTACTCTCCTGCAGTGTGTGATTCAGCCATAGCTTTACCTCTTCTTCATTCATATTTTCGCCCAAATCTACATTTTTTTGTGTAGCTATTTGGGTTCGGAGTTGATTCCTAAGAATTGTGAAAGACGGAATTTGCGAAACAGTGAGCCAAAGTAATAAACCGTCCCTAAAATTACTGCGTACCTTTTGACTATTGAAGAGAGTCTTGAGAAGCAGATTTTTTCCAGATCCACCCTTGCCAACAACGCCAATGTTCTTCGCCTCTGCTACATCTATCACCAACTTTTCGAGAATTGAAAATGCTTTATCCTGTCCCACTATAAGGGGCTCTTCGATCAATTTCATCTTGGCAGAGCCTGTTGGAGCAACAACGCCATGGGAAGTGCTTGAAGAAGCCAAGGCTTCAATGTTCTCCTTGATCTGCACAAGATCCTCTTGGAGCTTTTGACTTCGACCCTCTAGTAGCTCTGGAATTAGGGCCAATTCAACCAAAGGAGACAATTTGATATGTTCATTGATCTCTGAAATTAAACCCCTGATTCTCAGGTTGGTTTGGTAGCGAGAGATAATGTTATACACTGGTATTGTGTAAAGTTCCACTATTTTAGATGCCTGCTGGAGAAGGGCGTCCAACTCTTTAAGCCATCCATTTATAGCAGAAGCTTTATCTTTTTTCTTCCTGTTTATATCTGGTCTATATTGCTGTATCTCTGTAATGATAGGCTTGATTTTCACTACCAGATCTTTCAGAGATGCCATTTCTTTCTGACAGCGAACCGCAATGTTTATGCGATCAAGAATCTGGTCGATTGTTCTGTTGATACCAAACCCAATAAATCCAGAGACGAAACCTGGATCAGCCATGATGTTTACCTCAATTCGCTTTATTTATAAGTGGAAAAGCACTCTGCAGTCCGAACCAAACCAAAATCTCAGGGGAGCATTCTCTTCGGCACCATCAACACAAATATTAGAAGAGTGAGGTGAAAGCAACACAAGTCGGAGTAAATACCAGCCATCAATGTGTGGTCTTTCTGTAAATTCATTGAATTTTGCAAAGTTTATCAATTGACGCGTCCTCATCTCAATATTACTCATTGGAGCACAGGATGGACTCCAATGGCTGGTTTTATGCTTTCTGAGGCTTGAATTTACTTTGACCATATACTCTCTCGTAATATGCTTTTTCTCCCTGTGAACTCCATTTTACCTCGACCATGTACTGCTCTAGACAATGTACCTTTTTTATTTTTACAATATACTTTTCTATAATATCCTTTATTATACTTTTGCCGTATACATTTCTATAAATGTTTTTACTTTTCTATAATATCCTTTATTTTACTTTTACCATATACTTTTCCATAAATGTTTTCATTTATGTTTTTTACAAGATCCTTTATTTTACTTTTACCATATACTTTTCCATAAATGTTTTCATTTATGTTTTTTACAAGAAATTTGAGTTACAGGGTTAAGTTTCAAAATTTTAGGTACAATTTTTTATGATGTTAAATTCATTTTCACCAATAAGTAAACATTTTTATAATCAAATTTTTCGTTTAACGCGAATTTGTAAACTCAATATAACATACCCATATCTATCATGTTTTGGACATATATTTCTTCGCCGTATGGAGATCTTCTCATATAAGATTCTATTTATACTCCTCCGGTTGACTTTTTGCCCATGCAAATTATTTTACTTTGGCGTTATACTCCTCTTGTTGACTTTTTGCCAATGCCAATTATTTTATTTTGACGTTTTGACACATGAAAATTACTTTACTTTGACAGCAAAGCTTTTGCCTTAATTTTTCGGAAGTTATCACATTTCCTTCCAATACTTCATTGATTTTGGAACAGTTAAATTATTTTATTTTGAGAGTAAAACCTTTTTCCTTACTTTACTTAAGAATATGGAAAAATTTACATCTGTCACGTTTTGGGCATATATTTCTTAGCCGTATGGAGATTTTCTCATATAAGATTCTATTTTACTTTGACGGTATACTCCTCTTGACTTTTTGCCTTTGACGGTATACATTAATGTTAGATATTAGCCGTATGGAGATTTTCTCATATAAGATTCTATTTTACTTTGACGGTATACTCTTGACTTTTTGGCTTTGACGGTATACATTAATGTTAGATATTAGCCGTATGGAGGTTTTCTCATATAAGATTCTATTTTACTTTGACGGTATACTCCTCTTGACTTTGACGGTATACATTAATGTTAGATATTAACGTGAACCTTTTTCCCTAACTAACCGGTCCTCCCTTTAACAGAGGCAATTTAACATTGGATTACTACATCTATATAAAGGGCGTGTCGTTTCCAGGCAACGTTTTAGCCCGGACTCCGGCAAAGATTTTTAAAAAATCCGGCAAAGATTTCATCAGAATCATGTTTACAGTTGTTAAACTTAAGTATTTTGAGTGTCTTAAGGGATTTTGGTAGTGCTGAATCCATTTCCAACCTCAAAAATGGATTTAAAACATTGCAAGTACCTGATTTCTTGAATTTAAGTTGCTCGGATTCCGGCAAAAAACTGCCGTCCGGGCTGAAACGTTGCCTGGGTAGACTACTCCTATATAAAGGTTTAAGCATCCCTTTAACCGAGGCAATTTAACATTGGATTACTGTACCTATATATAAAGGTTTAAGCATTTCGGTATATCTCTATTACCTTGTCACGTATCAATGCTATATGTAGCATGTACATAATCTGAGGTCAGGGGTTTTATTACAGCATACGGCATATAAATATTTTTAGGATTCAACCGAGGTTATAAGCGGAATTTTTAAATGGAAGCTAGGAATGATGATACCCGTGGCATTTTGGTACTTTTGCTATTTATTATTCACAGATTAAATAATTTGTAATCTGATATTTCATAGTCTTGAATTTGGTTATCATTTATTTGATGGACATTTGTGTTAATTCACACCGTCGATGGGGTTCTTTTAATCTACAACTATGATGGACACTGGGGCGGTTAGGGTATTACCCTACTCCTCAAACCCTAGCCATTTCGCATTCGTCGCCACTGCCAGGCAGTCGAACTCTGCAACAGGTTTGCTTCATAGCGCCTTCTCCTTTAGTTTTCGGCTTGAGCATGGAAGTGTCGTTTCCCCTTGAACCATGACCTTCTTTGGTATAACATTTTTCCTACTTGTATGGTTATCATGCCTTGCCGGAGTCATAGGAGTGCAACTCTGTTTCTCAACGCAGCCTCACTTAGATGTTTGAGAGATACCCCTTCATGGGGTTTGTGCGTTTAATAAGCTACAACCATTCTGCATGAATTCTTGGCATTCCAATAATTTCGACATGGGAGATATAGTCAGCACCTATGCAGCCCAAGCATGTATACTGGTCTTTTTTTTTCTATTTTTGATGATTTCCAGTTGGGTTTTTAGTGATTGTATCATACTAATCTTTTCACTAACCATCTGTTCCAAGTTTACCGAGCTCATTCCCCATGCCACAGAAGGTATGAGCTTCATATTTATACTCTAAATTTAATCACTTTCTGAGTGTGTTACGTTTAATCTCCTAAGAGCTTACATTGCTTTCTTCTCATCCTATAGGTACCTTTGAAACTTCAAACTCTCGTCAGTGTTTCCATCTTTAAAGGTTGTCCTCCTCGGTTAACGACCTCCATCTCTTTTTACCTGTCAAACCAGAAGGTAACTCCTCAAATCAGAATGTATATTAGCTGAAGAATGCATATGGATTTATACATGGAGGTGAGGCTATTGGGATTCATCTCCCAATGACTCTTGGCCTTCCTTATTTCCTAATATTAAATAATATACAATATTAAATGTGCACACCCATCCCATAGGATTAGGTGTCAACATTCCCCCTTTAATCCGAAGGGATGTTGGTGAGTCCAAGCATCGATCTGAACTTTTCAAACTTTTCTCTTCCAAGTGCTTTGGTGAAGATGTCAGCAGGTTGCTCATTTGTGGAACAATGATGTAGATGGATGGTTTTGGCCTGAACATGATGTCGAATGAGATGGTACTTTGTATTGATGTGCTTTGTTCGATCATGAAACTTTGGGTTCTTGGCCAACTTTATTGCAGTAGTGTTGTCGATCATGAGTGGAGTGGAATACATTTGTTTCATCTGCAAATCTTCCAGGATTTTCCGGAGCCACACAATTTCCTTTGTTGCTTCAGCTGCTGCCACATATTCTGCCTCGGTCGTGGAATCTGCTGGAACTGACTGTTTGTGTGATCTCCATGAGACAGCTCCTGATCCAAGACTCATGGTGTAACCTGTAGTAGACACCCATGTTTCTTTGTCGCCATCAAAGTCTGAATCAGAATATCCGATCAAGCTGAAGTCGCCTACCTGTGTATATTTGAGTCCAAAGTCTTGAGTCCCCTTCAAGTACCTTAACACTCTTTTTGCAGTAGACCAATGTCCTTCACAAGGTTTTTTCATGAACCTTGAGAGGATTCCAACAGCAAATGAAATGTCAGGTCTGGTGGTGGTCAGGTAGATAAGACTTCCTACAAGCTGTCTATACTTAGTTGCATCCTCAAATTCCTTCCCTTCAATAGATATGAGCTTCAAGTTTTGTTCCATTGGAGTGGTTAAGGGATTACAGTCATCCATGCCAAATTTGTTCAAGAGATCTCCAATGTACTTCTTTTGAGAAAGAAATATAAATTTAGGATGTTGAATTACTTCAATACCCAGATAGTAATGAACATGACCCAAATCAGTCATTTCAAAACCTTTCTTCAATTCTTTCTTCATGGATGCAATATAGCTCTCATTGTTTCCTATTATCAAAAGATCATCTACATATACCACAAGATATACAACTGTTTTTCCAACTTTCTTAACAAACAAAGTTGCATCATCAAGATCAAAATGTTTGAAGTCAAGTTTTAGAAGATGCTTGGTCAATTTCTCATACCAGGCTCGTGGTGCTTGCTTGAGGCCATACAAGGATTTTACAAGTTTGCAAACTTTGTGTTCTTGACCCTTTATCACAAATCCTTCTGGCTGGGACATATAAACTTTCTCCTTTAGATCTCCATTCAAGAAGGTTGTTTTTACATCCATCTGATGGACTTTCCATCCATTCTAAGCTGCTAAGGCAAAGAGAGTCCAGATGGTGGTCCATTTTGCTGTGGGAGCAAAAGTTTCTTCATAATCGACTCCTTCTTTTTGTGCGAATCCTTTGGCCACAAGCCTGGCCTTGTGCTTGTCAAGTGAGCCGTCTGCCTTGTACTTGTTCTTGTAGACCCACTTACAACCAATTGTTTTTGTTCCCAAAGGCGGATCAACCAGCTTCCATGTGCCATTCTTTATCAAGGCATCATACTCCTTCTGCATCGCTTCTTTCCATTCATCATGAGAAGCGGCTTCTTTGAAGGAAGTTGGTTCATGATCTGTAGACAAACTCAATTCACGGTTATAAGCAATATCCATATCAACAGGAGAATCAGAATTATCTACATCACCTTTGATTTCTTGAGTGGAACTTCTTGTTCCTGTTTTTCCAACCTCATCAGGATGAACATCCTCCAGTGTCTTTGTCAGCCATTTGGGAGGACCTTTATGAGATGGCCCTGGCTGGTCACTTGACTGAGTTGGGATTGATTCAAGATTCAATCTCCCAATTATGTCAATCACATCATTCAATGTGTCATCCGTGGTTGTTTCTTCGGGTGGGGGAGAGAGTGCTTCAGGACATGATTCCACAGTTTGATTCAATATAGGAATCCCCCCTTCAATATGTGGAATCACATTATCAAATTCGTGGAAAGATTTTGCATGTGTGAATCTATCCAGGTGATCAAGTTGCCACTCAACAACGTTGTCACTCTTGGAAGATTCAAGGAATATGACATCTCTTGCTATCACAAACTTCTTATTTGCTTCATCATAGAGACGATATCCTTTGGAGGTATTGGAGTACCCCAAGAAGATACATTTTATGCTTCTAGCACCAAGTTTGTTCCTTTGACCCTTGGGTATCAAGGCATAACAGGTGGACCCAAAGATCCTGAGATGCTTTAACAAAGGAATGTGGCCATGCCACATTTCAAAAGGAGTCTTGCTTCTAATTGAACTTGAAGGAAACCTATTCTTTATGTAACAACACATAGAACTGCATCAGCCCAAAACATCAATTTCACATTCTTGAAAAATAACATGGAGCGAACCATATTTAAGATAGTTATGTTCATTCTTTTAGCTACACCATTCTGTTGGGGATTATATGGCACAGTTGTTTGATGTTTGATTCCATGTTGACGAAGATAATTTTCAAATTCGTTTGAAGTGTATTCTTTTCCATTATCAGTACGTAGAGATCCAATATGTGTTTGTGCATCATTTTCAATCCATGCATGAAAATTCTTGAAAGTTTGAAAAGCATCAGACTTATTCTTCAGTAAGTAAATCCAACACATTCTGGTGTAGTCATCAATAAATGTCATCATGTATTTGTTTCCATTTGCAGAATAAATAGGCATAGGGCCACATAAATCTGAATGAACAAGTTCAAGTTTTCTATGTGCTCCGGAGTGTGAATCATGAAATGGTTGTTTGCTATGCTTTCCTAGAATACAAGCATCACATTCCTTAGGTTTTCTAGGAATTGTAGGCAGTCCATTAACACCATTTTTCTTCAACAAATGAAGGCTTTCATAGTTTAAGTGTCCAAATCTAGCATGCCATAAAAGAATTGATGGGAATGTACCTTCATCATGATGTGAACTGAATGCAAAGTTTTGAGCATGAGCAGATGAACCTTTCGGCTTCAAGAGTCTCCCTTCTTCTATTCCCTCCATGACAAGTGAGTGATCTGATGCTTTTCTGACCTCTGCCTTGCCATCAAACAAGTGAATGGAGTGTCCTTGCTGGCAGATTTGGACCAGGGACAGCAAGTTTCTCCTCAAATCAGGGAGGTATAGAACCTCATGTAGGATATGATCTGGAAGACCAGGCAACTTAAGCCTGACTGTGCCAAGCCCTGATGGCTTGAGTTTGGATTTATCTGCGAAATATACTGCTCCATCAACTTTGTCAGTGAATTCTTCAAAAAAATCTTTTCTAAATGTCATGTGACATGTTGCTCCTGAATCTAGCAACCAATCATCTCTCCATGAAGTAAATGAAACATCAAATAGGTCTTCAGTTACTCCATTGTTACAATGTGCTAGAACATAGTGAGCGGATTCAGGTGCTTTACCTTGCCTTTGTCATTAGTTTTACCTTTCGTCTTGATTTATTTGCCGCTAAATTTTAGATTAAGCAAAAGCCCTTTTCTCCGGTTTCTTCTTCCTCTTCCTCGCCATCTCTTCCTCCGGATGACCAAGCATGACTCTTTTCTCTATGCGCCAAGTATGCAGCCTCTTCCTCTTCAGAAGATGAAGGGACTGTCATCTTCTTTTGAAGGAGGAAAAAAAATTTGCTGGAAAATTTCTTTTGAAGGAGAGAAAATAAAAAAATCTTTGCTGAAAAATATACTCAATTTAAAAGGACAGAAACTCTTTTCTAAAAAAACACTGAATTCTGCACCAAAAAAAAATATATGTATATATTTTTTTTTTTTTGGAGAAAAAAAAATGTATTATATGGTTGGGGAGGGGGCGGTATGATATGAAGGAGATGGAGTATAATATGGTGGGGGGGTATAATATAAAGTGGAGGGGGCGGTATTAAAATAAGGTGGAGTGGTATTAAATAAAAGTGGAAGGGGCGGAAATATATCGACAGACAGCGTTTTATGAGGGCGTAAACGGTATGGTGGGAGGGGCGTACCACAGTAATATTATATGCAGTGGGAGCGTTGTATATAAAAGAACTGTATTACAGCGGAGGTATGACAAGGGCGGTGGTATAAAATGGACAACGTATTATAATATGGTTTGTATATAAAGTGGACAGCGTATTAATATGGTGGAGGGGCGGAATAAAACGCTGGAACAATGCGTATTATGTTGAACAGTGACCGCGTATTAAATATATATAAAAGAACTATATTACAGGGTGGAGGGAGCGCAGTGGAGCGGTGTGTAGAGCTGTGAAGAGTCGGGTGGGGCGGAAATATATCACAAGTTATGGAGGCGTGTATTATAAACAGTGTGGAGGTGTGTTATAAAGAGTGGAGTGGTATTATAAAGAGGGATAAGCAATGCGTAGTGATAGGGGATGGCAGTCAAAGGCCGAGGGAGCGTATGCGTGGAGAGGGACGGACTGTATTGACAGACAATGTTGATATTATAGGTGGACTGTATCGACATACAACGTTGGTATATTATAGGTGCGATATTTGTACTAGCGTTGATATCATAATACGACTGTCATATGAACAGTGGTATAATATAGCGTATTATGAAAGGGCTGAGGAGAGATAGCATATAATAGATAGCACAGGTAGGGAGGGGAGGTGGGCGATGGGGAAGAGGGGAGATGTGAGGGGGAGGGTAGTTTAGTTGAGACTGCTGTGGAGTGTGGGATGGATAGGCGTATAGAGAGAGGGGAGGCCGTTACAAAAATAATCTGGAATGGTAGAGTTGTAGGACTGCAGAATTGCAGAGTGGCAGGGGTTGCAATTTGCAGAATTTCAGGGTCTGCAGAATTGCAGAATCTCCAGAAGCTGCAAAAATAGAACTGGGCAAAGATTAAAAAAATGTAGAATTACAGCAATTTAATAGGAGCAGCAAAAACTATTATTAAAAACTGACTGAGCAAAGGAATGAGGGAGTTACACCACAGGCAGAAATTCCAATAGTGGGACTGGCTCTGATACCATGTCAAACCAGGAGGTAACTCCTCAAATCAGAATGTATATTAGCTGAAGAATGTACATGCATTTATACATGGAGGTGAGGCTATTGGGATTCATCTCCCAATGACTCTTGGCCTTCCTTATTTCCTAATATTATTTATTATACAAAATTACATATCCACACCCATCCCATAGGATTAGGTGTCCACATTACCAAGTACTCTGAAGTCCTCCAAGACCTCCTTCAGGATAGCTCAATTTCTTTCCCTATTTAGGACTGCTCTTAGTGGATCGAATCAGTTACTGTCTTATTGTGTGAGAAATAAGCTCTTATTCGTTGGATTTTGTTTTTTTCAGCCCTTCGAGAGCCTAACTGCACACATTTAAATAGTTATAGTTTTTTCTTTTTATCTTAAGACTGTGCGCTATGACCGCTTATTTATCACACAGCTAAACTCAAGTTTCTTATTAATATTTTTTATGAGGGCTTTTAATGAAGCTTCTATGTTCTCATTCTTTTTCGATTTCACAGTATTGATTAGATCGTAGATGTATTGTATAAATATCGTAAATGTTTAAGTTGTAAACTCTACTCTTTTGGTTTAATCCTTAAAACTTTCTTATGGTCTTTGAATATTTCTTAGATAGTTCGGCGCTCCTGGTTCTTAGTTTATCGCACCATGTGTAGTCGATGTATTCTTCTTGTTTTCTTAAATACATTTCCATACTCTTATTGTTTTTCATGAATATGGATTGTCTTCGGACGATCATTCACGCTCAACCTATTCTCTGTGTGGAAGATAATGCGCATGCCATTTATGTATAATCTTTAGCACAATTATTGCTCCTCGTCATGATGGTTACTGTTATATTTGTCTTTATTTTGCATATATCTTACGTTTCCAGTGTTAGATATTCACCATTTTACTATTAAATGCAGAACATGTCTCCTGTTGTTCTTAAATAATTTGCATGAATATTCTGCAGTTTCTATTCCTAATCATTTTTTTGGTTTTAATTCAGTAATTTCTTTCATAATAGAAGAAACTAATAGATGTTCGGACCATCTCTAAAGGGTTTATTCCTCAACCCTTAATCCATGTATTTGTTTTTAATTCCTTTACAGGACAGACTGTCCAGTCTAGGGATTCTTGATTAGAAGCTCAATATTTAGCTAAAAAATGAAAGTGCTCAGAAATGCTTCAAACTAGAGCGACCGGATAAAGCTCATCACCAGGACTCCAACGCAACTCGTTTCATCAAAATTCGAGTCCGTATGAGTAAGGTATGGTCTGCTGTTTGTTTTCCCAAACATGTAAAAATTGTGCATAACAATGACAGACTGATGACTTGGCAATCCAGTCAGCACCTCAGGAATATTTAGGGAATATTCTCCATTTTTCAGCTAGTGACACTGTGACTATGACCAATGTTTCTTGGGGAAGTTGAAATTTTCCTCCTAATCCTAAATTTGAAGTTTTATCCATGATGGATTATTTTTTAAGGGTGAATTTTAGGCCAATGGGGAAGGGCCACGTGGCATAGCTAGAGGCTGTTATTTTCCCCCCCATGGCAAGGTTGGTTGGCATGATATATTATTATGCATAGTTGAAATGCAATATCAAACGAGCGTAATATATATATATATATATATATATATATATATATATATATATATATATCAACACATATATTTAAACCAAGGTCCAGTCCTGTGGTCTGAACCATATGACATTCAACAAAATTTTTATGGTGGGGTCGGGGTCGAACCCACGACCATTCGCCTATAGCACCAACACTTTACGACTATGCCATCTACCACAGTCCTTAACCACTAAGGATCTTACCGCTATTTCAATTTTGTCGGTGCCATATTTGGGGGTCTGGAGGGGGCCAACCCCCTCCCACATGTCTGCGTGCTATGACCAAGAGCTAACATAGAAATCCAGCGAAGTTTTAAAATGTGATTAAGCCGAGATTAATTACAAATAATCCGTGGTTATGTGGAGCTAATCTGAAATCAACGGTAAATGCGGGTTAGTGCTAAAAGCGCCTTAACCCCAATTAAATACATGCTTATCACTTAATTAAGTGCGTATTATGTTTACAGAAGGTTTAGAGGACCTGCCAAATGTGGAGTAGCTCCACATTTAGTGGAGTTAACTAGTGGACTTCCACAATTAGAGGAAAAAAACTAGGAAAAATTGGTTTTGCTATAACTGAGGCAATTTTCGAGTAATTTTGGCTTAGGAAGAGTCATTCTTGGTAGATTTTGATGTTTTGGAGACATTGTAGCAGGTTGCAGAGGGAATAGGAGACTGTAAACATCGCTTTTTCACAATTTGAGCTAATAAAAAGGCCCACACTATGAAGTTGGACCAAGGAGATGTAGCCCAGGAGGAGTGAAATCCTTCATCAAAAACTTGTGTATTTGTCTCTGTTATTTGTGCTTGCTATGTTTTTATATGTTGTTGTTCAACATTGAGTTTCCATGCTTTTAAGTTCATGAAATACACTTAATATCATCAAGTTTAATTAATTGTCAATCATAAACACATGTATAAACCCTTGCATAAGGAACAAACCAAATAAATTTTACGTTAATTCTGAAACTTATATTAGCACAAAATTAACTAACAATCAATTTTAGATCAAGTTGATATCAAAGCACAAGGTTGCTAAATGTTATTTTCTTTCTTTGCTTGAGATTGTGCAAAAAGGGTTTTAATAGTTGCAATTTTGTGATGCTTACAAGGTTGAAGTTGCAGAGAGGAGAAAGGAAGATATTGCTTGTTAGTCTTGAGATTAGGACAAGAAGAAAGAGAGATGAGAGAGCATCATCTTCACCCAAAGTTCCATTCAAATCTGCACTTGAAGCACCTCAAGTTCCATCTCTAGTAGTTGAGATTGAAGAGGTACAAATTGCAGAAGAAGTTGAAGTGATTGAAGAGGTACAAGCATCAGAGGTTGAGTTTGAATCCTTAGCAATTATGTCAGGAGTTGGAGAGACTCATGGAAATTCAGAAGAAGAGGATGTTAAGAGAGACTTCAAATACATACAAAGAATGGTTAAAATCATGTTTCATGCATTCACTGCTGAAAGAGTAGGAAAAGGTTCTAAGGCTCCACATGGAGAAAGATATTCAGATGGTAAGAAGGATGAAGAGAAAAGTTCGAAAGGCAGTGGAGGAAAGCCACCTCCATCTCTACCATCCTCATCCCCATCATCTTCATCAACATCTTCATCTTCCACTTCCACCACAAAAACCACCCACACTCATTCAAAAATCACAAAAGTAAAAACTCCATTACTCAAGTTGGACATCAAGTTTGAACTTCCCATGTACAATGGTTAGGTAAATGCAGAGAAGATAGATAATTGGATCCGTTAATTGGAAGTATACTGCATAATTCAAAATCTACAAGAGGACAACATAAAGATCCAGTTACCTTCATTAAGGCTAGAAGGAGCAACACTAGTTTGGTGGGAGGCAAAGACTCAAGAGGAAATGTGAATTCATGGATTCTTGGGTTGAATTCATTTCTTCCATTAAAAGATAGTTTTATCCATTAGCCTATATGCAAAAAGCAATAATGAGCTGGAAAAACTTTAGGCAACTCAAAGGCCAAACTTTTCAAGAGTACACCCAAGATTTTAGAAAGAGTGCTTTGTTGTTAGGAGTAAACTTGAATTCAAAAGACACACTCTTGAAATACATTGGGGGTTTACATTGCTACTTGAAACATACTATCCTTATGTTTAACCCAAACAACCTAGATGAAGCATGTGTGCAAGCCATGCATCTTGAAGCAAGGGGAAGGAACATTCAGGAAGAGGGTAGTAAGAAGAATCCATTCAAGGGTAAGGGAAAAGAGAAGGGAGGAAAATGGAAGAGAAATTATAATGCAAGCATCAAGAAATAAGGGGAGAAAACTACATGCAAACATTGTTGCAAAAAGGGGCACGATGAAGCCCATTTTTGGAAACTACATCCTAAACTAAGGCCAAAGAAACGAAATAACAAAGGGAAACAAAAGATGACTGCCACCACACAACAGGATCTTGGATCTGATTCAGGAGATGAGACCAAGATTGTAGCCATGGTTAACAAAGGAAAGGAAGCCATAGCAAGTACTAGTTCCTCAAATAGTCACAATAAAACTCCAAATGAAGACAAACGGATAGAATTGTTCCATGTTAGAGTGATTCCAAATCATACAAAGATTGATGCATTATTTGATAGTGGGTCACAAGCAAACATGATTTGAGAAGACTTAGTCAAAAAACTTAACCTTGAAACCGTACCACATCATAAACCATACCCTTTGGTTTGGATAGTTAAGAATGCCAATTTACAGGTTACAAGGAAATACATATTTCGATTCTCTATTACTACAAACGTTTTTTATGAAGTTGAGTTAGATGTAGTTCCACTTGAAATTTCCAGGATTATCTTGGGAAGTCCATATTTGTATGACAGGAAAGCGGGGTTTTATTGCCATGAGAACAAATATCATTTTCTTAAGAATGGGGTGGATTATATTGTGAGAGCTCATCACAAAAAACTTAATATTTCTTTAGCTAATTCAGGGCAAATGAAGAAGCTAGTTAATGCAAGTAAAAATTTTGTTCTTCTCTTGATCAAGAAAAAGGATGATGTTGATTATGAATATTTTGAAGGATGTGATGACAAATTAAAATCTGATTTGTTTGATGTGTTAAGTCAACATGGTGATATGTTTCAAGAACCAAATGGGTTACCTCCCAAGAGGGGAATTCAACATGAGATTCAGTTGTAGCAGGATGTTCCACTTCCAAACATTGGTATGTATCGCATGTCAATTATGGAGAGTTTGGAAATCAAGAAGCAAATTCAAGAATTGTTGAACAAAGGTATCATATGCCCATCTACTTTTCCATGTGGTTCACCAATTTTTTTGGTACCAAAGAAGGACGAGACTTGGCGCATGTGCATAGATTGTCGTGCACTCAATAAAATCACGGTAAAGAATCGCTACCCACTCCCATGCATAGATGATTTGCTAGATCAGTTAAAGTATGCAAGATATTTCACTAATTTAGACTTGCGAAGTGGTAACTCATCAAGTTAGAATAACTTAGGAAGACATTTGGAAAACTGCTTTTAAAACTAGACAAGGATTGTTTGAGTGGCTAGTTATGCCATTCGGTCAAACAAATGCTCTAGCTACTTTCATGAGAGTCATGAATGATGTCATTAGACCATTTATAGATGAATTCATCATTGTTTACTTAGATGTCATACTTATATTCAGCAAATCAAGAGAAGAACATGTCATTCATGTGAACAAGGTACTTGATGTCTTGAAACAAGAGCAATTATTTTTAAAGATGTCGAAGTGCGAGTTTGGAAAGACTTATTTGGTGTATTTGGGACACATTGTTGGAGGAGATGATTTGAAGATTGATCGTTCCAAAGTAGAGGTCATTCTAAATTTACCCAAGCCCAATATAATTATAGAGTTAAGAAGATTTCTTCGAGCAACATAGTATTGGAGGAAATTCATTGTTGATTTTTCTTCCATTGCAGCTCTGTTACATGTATTGACAAGTGTTAAGAAAGCATTCCATTGGGGAGATATGCAGCAAAAAACATTCAATTCTTTAAAGCAACATATAATTTCAGCACTGGTGTTGGCTCTTACGGATATTAGACATCCATTTGAGATCCAAACATATGCAAGTGATTATGCTATGGGAGCAGTTCTCATGCAACATGGTAAGCCTATTTCATTTCATTCTGAAAATTTTGATGGCGCTGTGAATAATCATCCCACCTATGATAAAGAGTTATATGCATTGGTATAAAGTGTATATAAATGGAAGCACTATTTGATGGGGAAAGAGACCATTATCCATAACGACCATCAGCCATTGCAGTACTTACAATCATCGTCAAAGTTGTAGCAATCAAGACATTTCAGATGGACGAGATTTCTACAACAATTTCATTTGTTTTATCAGGTACAAAAAGGGAATCTAAAATAAGGTAGTTGATATGCTCTCTAGGCCTATTGTAAATTAATTTATTATACTCAAGAAAATTCAATTATGCATGAAAGTTACATTGAACAATATGCATATGATAGTGATTTTCAAGATGTGTATCAAAGGTTTAAGTCAAGGAAACCAAAATGAAGAGTTATATTATCATGTGCATAGCATTTTGTTGTATTACTTGGGAAAGTTATGTATACCACAGGGAGAAAGAAACAATATCATAAGGGAGGCACATGCATGATTGATAGTGTATCTCGTTTTATTAGAGGATGTTCTTTATGTGCAGTAAGTAAGCCTAGTAATAGGAAACTTGGATTGTACACTCCTCTTCCAGTTCCTTCACATCCTTGGGAGATTATCTCAATGGATTTTGCAGGTGGTCTTCCTATGTCAAGGAAAGGCCATGATTACTTGTATGTTGTGGTAGATAGGCTCAGCAAAATGTGTCTTTTGATGCCATGTAAGAAAACAATTACAGCTGAACAAACCGCTAATAGTTTCTTTCAAAATATATGGGTTCATTTTGGTCTTCCTACTTCTATTGTAAGTGATCGGGATTCCCATTTTTTTGGGAAATTTTGGTCACAATTACGGGACATAATGGACACAAAGTTTAATAAGAGTACAACATTTCATCCGCAAACAGATGGTGAAACCGAGGTGGTAAAAAAAAAAATTATTCATCTTCTTAGAGGCTATTGCAGCAATCATCCCAAGTTGTGGGATGAACAATTGCATTACATTCAACATGCATACAACAGGGCAAATCATTCTTCCACAAACACATTGCCATTTGAGGCATGTTTTGGGTACTTGCCAAGATCGCCTTTGGACTTCATCTTTGAGAAAGATGTCGCTATAGATGGTCATAGTGACATAGATAAGGCAAGGAATTTCATTGAGCAAATTTAGTTGATACATCACACGATGCAAGAACAACCTGAAAAGAGTCAAAGCAGCTACAAGGCAAGGTATGAAAAACATCGCGTTGATCACAAATTCTAGGTTGGAGATTAAGTTTGGTTGTATATCAGCGAAGAAAGATTGCAAGGGGAAGGTAAAAATCTCAAGCCAATCCGTTATGGTCCATTTAAAATTCTGGAAAAGATTGGTACTAATGCATTTAAGCTAGATTTTCTTCCTTATATGAAAATATATTCTGTCATTAATGTTGAGAATTTGAGATTGCTTGAGCCTCCTTTGTTGATGATAAAGGAGAGAATGTTCAGCTGCCATCAATAGATGATTTCTCGCCAGAATATCTTGATTAACTTCAACAAGATCTCATACTTGAAAAAAGAATCAGAACTTCAAGAAGAGGGAATGTTGAATACCTTAGAGTGTGACTCAAGGGACAAAATCCTTCAAAGGCCAAATTGATGGAGAGTGAAAGGGTGAGGGAATTGTACCCTCACTTGCTGAACAATTGATAGTATATTTTGGGGTCCAAAAGGCTTCTAGTGGGGAGGAATGATCATAAGCTCACTATTTAGCTAAAAACTGAAAGTGCTCATAAATTCCTCAAAACAGAGCGACCAGATAGAGCTCATCACAAGGATTTCAACACAACTTGCTTCATCAAAATCCGAGTTTGTATGAGTAAGTTATGGTCTACTATTCATTTTCCCAAACAGGTAAAAATTGTGCAAAATAGTGACAGACTGATGACTTGGCAGTCTAGTTAGCACCTCAGGAATCTTCAAGGAATATTATCCAATTTTTAGCCAGTGACACTGTGACAAGTGTCATCACCAGATTTTCCAATGTTGCTTGGGGAAGTTGAATTTTTCCTCCTAATCCTAATTTTGAAGTTTTATCTGTGGTGAATTATTATTTAAAGGTGAATTTTAGGCTAATGGGGAAGGGCCACATGGTGCAGCCAGAGGCTTCCATGTGCCCCCCATGGCAAGGTTGGTTGGCATGATATATTATTATGCATAGTCGAAATGCAACATCAAATGGGTGCAACATCTATCTCTCTCTCTCTCTCTCTCTCTCTCTCTCTCTCTCTCTATATATATATATATATATATATATATATATATATATATCAACACATATATTTAAACCAAGGTCCAGACCTATGGTCCGAACCATATGACGTTCAACAAATTTTTTATGGCAGGGTCAAGGTCGAACCCATGACCAACCGCCTATAGCACCAACACTTTACCACTATGCCATCTACCGTGGTCCTTAGCCACTAAGGGTCTCACCGCTATTTCAAGTTTGTCGGCGCCAGATTTGGGGGTTCGGAGGGGTCCAAATCCCTCCCACATGTCCACGTGCTATGGCCAGGAGCTAACATAGAAATCTGGCAGAGTTTTTAAAAGTGAGTAAGGTGAGATTAATTACCACTAATCCGTGGTTATGTGGAGCTAATCTGAAATCAATGATAAGTGTGGGTTAGCACTAAATGCACCTTAACCCCACTTAACTAAATGCTTATCACTTAATTAAGTGCAGATTATGTTGGCAGAAGGTTTAGTGGACCCACCAAATGCAAAGCAGCTGCACATTTAGTGGAGTTAACTGTCAGAATTCAAGAATTAGAGGAGAAAAACGAGGAAAAATTGGTTTTTCCATAACTGAGGCAATTTTCGACCACTTGTGGCTCATAAATAGTCACTCTTGGTAGATTTTGATGTTTTGGAGCCATTGGAGCAGGTTGCAGAGGAAACCAGAGACTGTAAACAACAATTTTTCACAATTGAAGCTAATACAAAGGCCCACACTATGAAGCTGGACCAAGAGATGTAGCCCAGGAGGGGTGAAATCCTTCATCAAAAACTTGTGTATTTGTCTCTGTTTTTTGTGCTTGCTCTATTTTTATATGTTTTTTTTCATCATTGAGTTTCCATGCTTTTAAGCTCATGAAATACACTTAATATCATCAAGTTTAATGAATTGTCAATCATAAACATATGTATAAACCCTTGCATAAGGAGAAAACCAGAGCACTTTTATGTTAATTCTGAAACTAATATTAGCACAACATTAAATAACAATCAATTTTAGATCAATTCTTCCCTAGATGGATTAACTGTCCCATCCTTTCATTTGTTCTCTACAAAATTTCCAAATTATTTTCCATTATTGTTCAAGATGTTAGATACATTTAAATCTTCAGTTTTTCTTTGTGCATATAAAGATGTCCTTCCACTGGACTTAATATACTTCATAACTATACTAGGGAATTTTTACACAGAAATTCAGAATCTAAATATTTAACCCTGACTAATTTATCTTATTCAACCATTCAGTAACATGAATAACCTCTACTTTTCTGTAACCACAACTTCACAGTGCACATAAAACTATTTACAGAGATTAACATACTTATAAATGCATAATGAGAACTCATTATTCATTTTCATTCTAGTGTTGTAATACTTATCTCAAATAAGTAAAGCTAATGGCATCCTCCCAATAATGAGCTGTGAGGAAATTACGTCCTCAGCTCCCCCTGTGCTCCTCACCAGAGTAGGATTGAATAGCAGTTCTTCTAGAGGTGGACCTCAAGACCTCTGTTCAGTCTCTCCTCTAATGTCAGGTAGCATAGTTCCACTGGTTCCTACCATCTCTGGACACTCTCACCTTTCAACTCTCTAGTTGTTCCTTTTATTTTGTACAAAACCCCTTTCCCTCTCTAGGTTTTTCCTTGTATCCCCAGAGGAAAGATAACTGTCGATAACTGCTTAATATAACTACTCTAGAATCTTGGAAAACTTTTACCATCAATTTATGAAAACACACCACAAATAAATATTTTATTCAAAAGAAAATATATCTTGTTCATAAATTGATTAACATGCTTGTTAATCCTATTTAAACTTTAAAAAATCAAATTTCTAATTTGAAACATCATTAAGGAAATTAAGTCTGGGTGTTACATCTTCCCCCACTTAAGGTAAACACTGTCCTCAGTGTTTAATCCATCCCAGCGAATAGTTATGGATAAGCTTCTTGTACAAAGCTTTCATATTCCGAAGTCACCGCTTCCAGGCCAAAGTGCTTCCATTTCACTTTAACTTGGATGATGGCTCACCTTCGTAGCGTTATTTCTCTTTGATCGAGAATACATTGAGGCTCTACCAGAAATTCGTTGTCTGGTTCGACTTGCAACCAACAAAAAATTTAATTAATCAATAATTACTTATCTCCCTATAGAGATCTTAGTACCCAATTCATTCCTACCTGAATATTCTGCCAATGTGTTACATGCTTTGTACCATGCACATATTCTTTTAATACAGATACATGAAACACATTGTGCACCCATATGTGTCCTGGTTAATCTAGCTGATAGGCTATCGACCCTACCCTTTCCAAAATGGAAAGGTCTACAGAACCAGGGATCCAACTTGGCACAGGTAGTCCACCTTAAGGTGCTCTTCTTGGGTCTAATTCTCACACAAATGTGATCACCCACTTTGAGTTACTGATATGTCCTCTTTTGATCCACATATACTTTCTTCTTGTCATGGGCAACTTTTAAATTTTCTCGGATCTTCTTTACTTCTTGCTCCATCTCAGCCAACATTTTTGGTCCAAGCATTATTTTGGTTTCTACGCTGCTCCAATTATTTGGAGTTCGGCATTGCCTTCCATATAAAGCCTCAAAGGACTCATCTTGAGGGATTCCTGGTATCCATTGTTGTAATGAAATTCTACTAAGTGCAGATAATATTCCCACTTCGTGGGTTATTGCATTACATACATTCGTGGCATGTATTCCAATATTTGGTTCACCCGCTCCGTTTGCCTATTCATTTGAGGATGATTTGCAGTGCTAAATTGGATTTGTGTGCCCAGTCTGGTGAACAATGCATTCCAAAAGGTTGAGGTGAACTTCACATCTCTGACTGAGATGACTGTTTTCAGAATGCCATGTAATCTAAACACCTCCTTCATGAAGATGTCAACAATTTTCATTTGGATTGTATTGGAATAAAATGAGCTACTTTGCTGAGTCGATCAACTACCACCATTGTAGAGTCATTATGTCTCTTCAATCTTGGTTATAAGCCTATAATAAAATCCAATGATATAACTTCCCACTTCCATTTTGGTATGGCTGTAGGTTGCAGTAACCCTGTTGGGTATTGATGCTCCACCTTAACCTGTTGACATTCCAAACATTTAGTCAAGTATTCAGTGATATTTTTGCACATTACAGGCCAAAAATAATATTTTTTGATGGATGTTAACATTTTCTAGTAACCAGGGTGTCCAAAATAAGAGCTTCGCTGAAACTCATCTAAAATCATCTCTTTTAAACTCATTTGATTACGAATGTATATCTTTCCTTGAAAAATAAATAATTGTTCATTACTGATCTTATAATCTGATTGTTTTTCTTGATTTTCTGTTTCTTGTGTTTGCTGCCATAAAAAATGATATTCAGGATCCTTTTTCGCAGCCTCCTTCACCTGTTCCTAGAACTTAAATTCGACACGGTTAAAATATAGTTCATAAAATAATGAAATTTCCTACTTAAAGCATCGGTGACACAATTTTATTTTCCATTAACGTGTTGAATTTCAAAATCAAATTCACTCAGGAATCCATTCCACCTAACTTGGCGTCATTCAAGTCAGCTTGTTTAAAATAACTAGTCAAGCTACTATGGTTTGTTTTCAGAACAAAACTTTTTCCCAATAAGTAGTGCCTCCAAACATTGAGTGTGTGCACCACTACAGTCAAATCTAGATCATACAATTAATATAGTTGTTCATGATTTTTCAGCTTCCTAGATTCATATGCCACAACCTTTCCATATTGTGACAACACTGCTCCCACTCCTTCCTTGCAAGCATCAGTGCAAACCTAAAATTATTTATTTGGATATGCCAACTTCAATATAGGATTTGTAGTCATCAGTTGTTTTAACTTTTCAAAACTGGCCTGGCATTCGTTAGTCCATTTAAAAATTCGCCCTTTCCGCTGCAAGGACGTTATCAGATTTTTTTTTAGAGAATCCTTCGATAAAATTCCAATAATAGCCAGCCAATCCCATAAACTATGGTATGTTTGCTACATTTTTGGGTGCCCTCCATTCCATAATAGTCTTTATCTTTTCAATATCTACTGCTATACCTTCATCAAAAATAACATGGCTTAAATACTAGATCTGTTCATTTTAAAAATCACACTTACTGAATTTGGCATAAAGTTGATGGTCTCAAAATTTTTAGTACCATTCATAAATGTTCCTTATGTTCCTCCATGGTATTTGAGTAGATTAATATATCATCAATGAAAATAAGAGCAAATTTATCCAAAAATGGATGAAATATGCCATGCATCAAACTAATGAATGTTGCTGGTACGTTGGTTAATCCAAATGGTAAAACCACGAATTCATAATGCCCATAGCGAGTACGGAAAGTTGTTTTATAGATGTATTCATCTTTTATCCATATTTGATGATACCTAGATCTTAGATCTATTTTTGAAAATAAAGTTGCTCCCTTCACCTGATCGAAAATATCATCTATTCGTCGCAGTGGGTATTTGTTCGTAACAGTCAATTTATTAAGTTTCCTGTAATCCATACACATTCGCATTGTACCATCATTATTTTTTACAAACAATACTGGTGCCCCCCAGGGAGACACACTGGGAAGAATATATCCTTTGTCCATCAATTCCTATAATTTCATTTTCAACTTAGTTAGTTCCGGCACACTCATTTGATATGGTGCTTGTGATACTGGTGCTTCCCCTGGCATTATTTTGATGGTAAAATCGATATCTCGCTTTGGAGGTAGTCCCTATATGTTTTTCAGAAACACATCCATAAAGTCTTGCACCACCGATATATTTTCCATCATAGGGGTCTTACCTTTAGAATTGGCGAATCCCACTTGAATATCATAAATTTGACTTCCTTTTCTAATTCATTTTCCCAACTAAGATGCAGTAATAGGACACAACTAAAGTGGTTTCTAAATCCCTTGTAATTCTTTCCGAGTTTTGTCTTCAGTATTATAATAAATTATTTTCTCCTTGTAGTCTACCAGTGACCAATGCACTTCCAACCAATCCATTCCTAGTAATATATCATAGGAGCCTAAAGGTAGAATGCTCAATTCAACCTTTATGTGCTCATTTCCAACTTCTAGGGGGCAGTTGGAAACTTTAGCATTAACTCTTCTCTTTTCCCCAGTGGTCAATTATACTAGCTAGAGAATTTTAAATTTTTGGCTCTGCAAGTCACATTTTTCCACTATCTGGGTATTTACATAGCTTAAACTGGCACCAGGATCAACTAAAATAGAAATAGTTTGGGAATACAACTTACCTTCCAGTTCTATCATGGTCAGCTGGTAATCTGATTGCCGATCCTCAATTTCTGCGTTGATTCTTGGTATGTTTCACACCACGTCCCCCATTATGGATTCCTCCTACAGATTAGTTGTAGTTTCGTTTCTCCCACAGTGAGGAAAATTCTTATAATAATGTGCCTCACCGCATCCCCAACACTATAGTGGTGGTTTCTAGATCTGCCCATGATCTGGTCTACTAGCTGCTTCAGTGGGTCGTTCTTTTGCTGGCCACTTGGTTCTCTATTGGTTTCTTCCCTGCTATCTATTTGCTATATTTCTGGAAGAATTATTATAATTTCGAGATCTAATACATTTAAAGTTTGATTTAATTTTCTTCCCCTTCTTTGGCGGCCAATTCCTACCAGCTTATCCTTTTACCTTGGACTGCTGATAGCACATACGCGCTTTTCAAATCACTTCATCCACAGTCTTTGGATTCAAAAATTCGATCCTCTCCTTCATATGAGAAGGTAGGCTACTCAAGAATATTTGTACTTTCTCCTTTTCATCCCTCAGATATGACACGTACCGCAATAAGGAGGTAAATTTGGTTATGAACTCGTCCATAGATAGTTGTCCCAGTCTCAAATCATGAAATTCTCGAGATTTTTCATCGTAAAAGTGCTTTGTTAGATATTTGTATTTAAAATACTATTGGAATTCGTCCATAGTCACATTCTGGTTCTCAATTCCTCACAGATTTTTAAATTCTTCCCACCATAATGTAGATTTTTCCCGCAATTGGTAAATGGCTAAGCGAGCCTTCAGTTTGATGCTATAGTCATAGACTTGAAATATTTGTTCATGTTAATTATCCATGCTTCTACTACCGCTTCGACTTCTCCATCGAATGTAGGAGGTTTAATTTTCAGGAATTCATCTTGCAGCTCCACTTTCTGTTTTTTCATCTCTTGCTGGTCTGAGACATTTCCTGACTCTGCTTCATTATAAGACCCATTTTTATTACTTCGCTAGGTATTGCTACCTTACGTCTTATCATTAGCTTTCTGTCGCTGTTCACCCTCTTCTTGGGTGTCTCTTTCTGGGCTTAGTTGAGCTGTCCCTTGATTTTGTTTACCTGAGAGGATTTTAAGAATCCTCTCATGTTCCCACATCAACCTTGCACTATCACTTCGTACTCGAACTATTTCTTCTTGTAACTTTACCATAATTCTACTGGTCCATCATTGTTGTTCCTCGAGAAATCTGCTAATTTGTTAATGCTAGTCCACACTTAGCTACACCCACATTTCTGGATTCATTTATGGGTTATACTGGGGGTGAGTTTCCCCTGTAGTTATGGGAGCTTGATATACCTAGCTCCTCCTCATTTTACTATGTCAGCCCCTTCTTCCCAATTCTATACACAATTTACACACACCAAATGTTATTTAGGTGACCCATCTGGGTCCCAGCATAAGAAAACTACTCTAATACCACCTATAACATCTTACCATAGAACTCTTTACCTTACATTTAAGAAATATTTCTTTTTCTACTTTACCCCTAATCTGCCACTCATTATGAAATTATATAAATATTTGTACCAAGTCAAGTGAATGTCACAAACATTAATGCTAGATGTTAACATGAACCTTTTTTCCTAACTACCAGGTACTGCCTCTAACCGAGGAAATTTAACATTGGATTACTATAGGGCGGAAACGTGAAGCTGGGTTACACTTTTGTGAGAATCGGGGGCCGAAATTTTTTTTCAACAATAGTTCGGCTGAAAATTTTACAAAGTTCGGCCGAATTTTTTTATAAAGTTCGGCCGAACTCATAATTCCGTTTGAATTAACGGCACACTGACGGCGCGGGCAAACACAATTTTTGCCGGAGATTGGAAAACCGGCAACAAAAGTTCGGCCGAACTGTTAAAAAAGTTTGGCCGAACTGTGAGTTCGGCCGAACTATTTTCTATAAATAAATCGCCCGCGAAATGTAACAGTTTACAATTTTCATTGTTCACGCATTGTTTGTTTTCTCTCTGTTGGCGCTGCTGCTGCTCCCGGCCGTGCTGGTGCTCCTGCTATCCGCGCGCGTCGACTACGGGTATGAAAACTATGCCATTTCCATGTTTGAAATTTTGATAAGCGATAAACAGATTCTAAGGTTAAGATGGAACTATGCCATTTTGTTATAGTTATTTCAGTATAATAATTAAAATAAATAGTAGTTTCCTATGTTATATATTGATAAAATGTGCTTCCTATGTTATTGATAACTATGTGCTTCCTATGTTAAGTTTCCATAGTAGTTTCCTATGTTATATAAGGAAGTGCTTCATTTTCACACCTTATAAAAAAAAAAACTATTATTTAGCCACTGCTTTCCCTGCTCTAGTTCTTCCGCACTGATTCGTGGTATGGAGTCTCCAAGTTTAGCATGGAAGAAAGGATTTTTTATATGCTTTTCTAGCAGTTTTCTCACATGCTCCTGAATCTAAATAACCGCAGTATTGGATACAGTTCAGCACCTTCAATTGCTTCCTTCAGAGCCTGCTTTCCAAAACGAATCAATACCTCATTTGCATCTTTGCATAAGTAATTTGTTGATTCACTTCTCCTAGGCCATGTAACTCGCCAACACCTCTCACGCCCAATACGTCGAGCAAGCTCTTCTGCAAGAGCTTGTCCAGGCTTATCTGCATTTGTAGCTAGATAAATACGACTAGCCTGCTGATAGTATTCTTTTGCATTCCATAGAAATTCATATTTCTGTTCTATAGGTGGTAACTCTTTTGTTGAAACCTTTGGAGGAGCACCATCAGGTATACTAATGCAGTTTCTGTAGCCAGCTTCTTCCAAGGAAATTTTGTCAAATTCCCCTTCAACAATTATAATGTCTCTTGCTTCCTTGATATCATCCAGCCCATAAGGAATCTTTTGACCATGATTTTCCTTCCAAAAATGCTTTTGTGCATCACGGTATTTGCAATTAACAATCTTGCCATCCTTTCAATATGTAAATGCAATTGCCATCTTATTATTTCTTCTGTTCTGCATCACCCCGTTTCTTTGCAGGGTTTCTCTAGAAATTTTTCGGCTAGCAAAGTAATCATAGAGATCCTGATCATAAATTTGCTCCAATCGCAGATTTTCCTCTGTGAAATATTTTAAAGCCATAACATCAACATCTGATGTCACATCTGCAGCTTCATCATTTGATATAGCATTATGAAATGCTAAGTTTTCCAATTCATGTGCTGATGAACCTACAGACATCCCTGCAATCTTAAAACCGTCGGTCCAACCACATTTAGCTCTGAAGCATGTCCACTTCGCGGAAACCCCATCATTGCCGATATTAACTGAAAGAGACAGCTCTTTTTCCTATCCTCCTTGACACTCTGGGCACACAAGCCGATAATATTGTCCAGGAATATATTCTGTGCAAAATATATTCATCTGTTCCAACTTCTTGCGCACTGCTGAAAATAAAGCACCTCCACTTCTGTCGCCATGGCTCTCTGGAGAGTGCTGCATTAAACTTTTGCTGGAGGGTCTAAAACAATGTTGCAAGGAATGCAAGGAGGGTCTAAAAACAATGTTGCAAGGAGTCTAACCCCCTTACACACGTAGACATTGAATGCACTCATAGATGATTTTCTCCAAGTTTTAAAATTGTTTAAAATATGATTGTTTAGTAACTCTTTTCTCTGGGATACAAGAAGGCTGAAAGATTTTTTTTCTTGTATATTTGAAGCTCTCCATTATTATATAAAAGGATTTTTTGCTTGTATATTTTTATGCTCTTTGCCATAGTAATGTCGTAGTGTATGAAGTTTTAAATTGTTTTTATTATTTTTATTATATGTTGGATGTGATTTTGATTGAAAATGCTTCTTTTTTATTTATTGATTAAAAAAAATTATTAGAAAAATTATTGCTTTAAGATTAGAAAATGCATTTATATCTAAACTATTTATGAAAAGTTTAATATTGTTTGATTTTCTCTACCATGTCCTTTTTACATATATCTAGAATAATATTATTTGTAGTTTCTGATTTTTTGTAACATTTTACTACCATAATCAAAATCTATAGAAATAATAATCTAACATTATAATATCTTGAAATGGAGCTAGCCAACTCAAATATAGTATTGCAAATCCCTGTCTAAGTTAGATGAGGAGGCTATGTATTACTTAGTATTGTATCCATATTGGGGTTGCAAGTTCTATGGGTTCAAAAGAACACTTGCAAACAATTTGTTTTCCATATGACCTCTCTTTTTCATAGATAAATTTCATTCTTTTAGCCATTATGGATTTGAGAAAAATACATCCCGATAGGCCAATAAAAAGCCTTAACAATGAATTAAACATGAACAACTATTAAATATGGGTAACCAAGCAGCATCAAAACAAACAACTAAATCACCAAGGCTAGTAGTGATAAATAATAAACATTCTAGGATACTTCAAAATTCCATGTAAATAATTTTTTACCTAAAATCACTAGAGGGTGAGGCCCATAGCAACAACTGCAAAAGCAATGCAATATAACAATGCAATATAACCAATCAAACTACATCAACAAAACATATGGTCTTGAATGAGGTTTTGGACTCTTTAGATATAAATGTACATTGTGGCAATGTATCTTATATAAAACTTTAATCCATGTGCTTAACCTTAACATTGACACAAATGGAATACAGTTTTACTCACTGCTTTATGATAGAAAAATATTCGGATAAGTATTTCCCACATATCCGAAGTCAAAAGGGATAGATTAAAAAGGGATGCTTCGATCATTTATAAAAGATAAATTAAAGAAGCATGACATATTAGTAATGCAAATAGATATGCATACCAAGTATGTTCATATAACACAACAAATAGATGATTCAATA
Source organism: Pinus albicaulis (assembly GCA_034641835.2). NCBI lineage: Eukaryota > Viridiplantae > Streptophyta > Pinopsida > Pinales > Pinaceae > Pinus > Pinus albicaulis. The sequence continues at coordinate 570,275,842 of CM076569.1, read as the reverse complement.
CAAATGTCACATATTAGTCATATTTATCTCATGGGCCTTCAACTTAAATTATATATCTAGCATTACATTAAGCTATAGGAGATAAATCAAAGAAGCATTTGAATGTAAATTAAACATGTGTAATAATTATGTCCTTTAGTTCAATAAATAGATAACAATTTGCAAATGCCATATCTAAGCTATATTTCATCCAAGTAGCTTTCAATTTAAACTTATATCTAATGTTAAATTATATAAAATAATAACAGTAATCCAAAATTCAAAATAATATTTAGAGTTAGTATAAAATGTGACATAATTTTGCTGCGTGGAAAAACATAGTTATCGAGAGTTCAAAACTCATGCATTTGAATAGAAAGTGGGTATACGAATGAGCAAGTAGATTTTTTCTAGAAATGAGGAAGTGAAGGTTGATAGAGAGCCACACAAAATTGAAAATTCATACCTTAACAAAATTGTTAGATCCTTTTAAAGAAAACATATTTAATCAACTTTCATTGAAATATATGATAAACTCAACCCAATTTTATGGAAAATAGTATACCATTTTTTACATAATTTCACATAATACAAATAGATAAATTTTACTTGAAGTATTGTTAGAAAGATTTAACTACCCATCGAGAGATTTCCATAGAGTATCTAAATATTCCCACACAAATCAAGAAATTCAGCTTCTTGGAAGTTCACAGATATGACACAACTAGAATCGTTATGAAGCCAATGTCTAACTCTATAAATATTTCAAATGAAGAGCATTAACTATATGGTTTTCAAGTAGCAAGATAAAGCTACAAATTCATCCCCTATCTTTCTTGTTTTTGTTTGTGGACATACTTTATGAGCTTGCATTTTCCATCATAACCTTTATAATAATTGTATATACACTTAACAGAAAAGTTGCAGAGAAAGACAAGAAACTTGATATCTTATTCAATAATATGTGAAACAGCAAAAATTATGTATCCTGATTCCTTGGAGAGATGTAAGTTGGTGGCAACCACCATCATGTAACTAAAAGGGACGTATGAATTAATGTAAAGACAAAAGTCACTTTATTTTAACCACTAATGCAAAAGAATTATCTTAAGTAAAATACAATATCATATGACCATTATAATACATATACTCTATCACTCTCCCTCAATGCTCATATGTGAAATTACACCAATCTTATCTCTGAACTTTAAGAACTTGTCTACACTCAGATGCTTGGAGGTGATGTCTGCAGTGTGCTGAACCTATGCAACTTGAATCTGTGCAACCTGTAAATAAAAAATCCTCCCCTTTATTATTCAAGATAACATACTCTAAATTCCCTGTGCATACCTCAAAACTCTCTTGGTTGTTGTCCAATGTTCAGACTTTGGAGCTGTAATAAACCTAGAACTATAGCTAATCTCAAAACTCAGATATGACCTAGTTACTGTAAGATGTATCAAGCTGCACACCAATTGCCTGTTGCTTAGCTCATTAGTTGGTTTTGAGTTAGTTTTAGTTGATAATTTCAGCCCTGTTGAAAAGTAGTGAGTAAAGGTCTTTTTGACTCGTGCCTCAGTCAAGATAGACCTCACTCAAGTCTTCCTTAGTATGCACGAGTTCCTAGAAATTAGAACGAGTCATGAAGCAGTTAACTTATTCGCTGAATTTGGAGGCTCAATTTTGTGTCTCCAAGTGCTAGTTTATTTTTGGAAAGGGACGAGTTGTTGAGATTTTGGGGTAGAATCGAGTGTGCTCTAGCTCCGAAACTTTGTGGAAGGGCTAGAACACATGAGATCTCGAAGACCCAGAAAGCGTTTGGAGAAATTCCATCTGGTGTAAAAGTTATTCAAATAATTAATTTTTTTAATGGGGACCCTAAGTCTAACTTAGGGAAATTATAAAATTAAAGTGAATTAATTTACACATGTGATGAAAATGTTCTAAGTGACGTGGATCAAGCATTCTTTTAATCTCAGCCATCGATTAGAGATTAGATCATAGTGGTTCGTTTGCCAACGAGAAAAGTATAAAGGAAAGGCTTGGGATTAGTTGGAGAACACACACACAGTGAATGCACTGAAGCTAAGTCGAAATTTTGGGGCGGGGTTTGCCGAGGATTTCAAAGTGAGTTTGTAGTCCAGTGAGGGGCAGAGATCGGCAAGGGATGATTCGATCCAAGGCCGATAATACAACAGCAGAGAGGCAGCATCGTACCAGGCAGCACAGAGGCCAGCAGGAGGGACGCAACCCAGCCAAGTTGACGCAGAGGCCACGAAGAGGGTGACGCAAACCCTTCTGGGTGATGCAACAGCAGCGCATAGGCCTTTAGAGTGACGTAGGGGCACCCTGTGTTGCACAGAGGCTACGCTGGGCTAGAGGGGTTGACGCAGTTGCAAGAAGAGCTGCGTTGAGGGTTCCAATGGGCCAGAAAGGGCTCATTATCTGTAAATCCCGATTGAGGGTGTGATTCATCCCTATTTTCTGTCTCTGAGTGATAAGGTACAGTTACCATGTATTTTCTCTGTAGGGAAAACCATTTCTGGTGCCCAGAGTCGTGCAACATTC